>JBBPDH010000136.1:12545504-12558036 GCA_037974565.1 Clupeocharax schoutedeni
GATAAGAGGTAGTTGGCAGAGCACTAATAGCACTAATCCTACACAATGCTACTATGCTACTAAATATGCTACTAAATATGCTATAGGCATCATTCTGTGGCTGTACACTAAATGTCTTAATATTTATCTAACTATCATCTGTAATACACAAGCAGTTTAGCTAACTTTATCTGTCTAACACCAGCTTGTAAAACAGTTTAAGTGACAATCTGGTCATACGTGAACACACCACAGCGCAAACAGCACGAAATTCCACCTCTACATTTAACCCATTCACCAAGTGAAGCAGGGGGCAGCTACAAACACAGCGCACAGGGAGCAGTGTGTGGGGACAGCACCTTGCTCAGGGTACCTCAGAGGTATAGCGGTCTTGGGAATCGAACCCGCGACTTCCTGGTCACAGGGCGAATGCCCTAACCACTAGGTGACCAGCTGCCTCAACAAGGCCAACAACTGCCCCTCTAGGCCACCAGCTACCCCATTTAACTAGGACAGCTAGCTAGCATTTAAAAAGCCTAAGCAGTTGTGGGCATCAAACTTACCAACAACAACAAAACATTTTAGCTTTTAGCTTCATATGCTCCACTAAATTAATTCAATTAAAAAATGACAGGGATGGTCAGAGCATGTGTGTTGTTGGGAAATACCTGGGAAATACCTGGTTGAGTAAACCTTCATCTAACTGCTTGTACATAGAATATAAGAAAATAACACAAACACTTGCCTCGTCTGGATCTGCTTTCCCTTGGTGTTTGGAGCTAAACGAATGACAGTGTGAATGAGTACAGAGATGTTTTTTTTTCCATTAAAGTTCTGTTGAACTTCTCTTTGAATTTTTATTCCATTAACGGGTCTCATTCGTTGCACATGGCCGCTCATTTATCATTTGCAGAAATGAATCTTCAGAAAATCACATCACCACCTCCCTTTGGAAGTCAAAACTTAAGCTCCTTTGTTGTGTTATTCATAAAAGAGTTCTTAAAAAATGTACGAGTTTCTAGATTTACCGGTCAGTATGTTGGAGTTTCCTCTTAACAACATGTGCCAAAGTAATTTCATTCATTAACCAACTAAAGCCTTTCAGAATGAACAGGCTGTGACAAAACGTGATGAGGACATGTCCCAGCAGCACCAGCATAATGATGCCAATGACTACAGAGAATAAACGCCTATGTCATCTGCATACATCAGACTTGTAAATGGGGCAGGAGTATGTGACATAGCTCATGAATAAAGATGAAATAAAGTGTCATCACTCTGCAGAGGAGCTCAAGGGATCCGAATCACTGATCAATACCCTTGAAGGACAGCAAGAAAAAGCCAAACTGAGACAGGTGATGCTAATTTATTGAGTAACTGAGAAATGTTACCCCTGAAAAGATTTTATGACAAGCATTGTAGTGCTTTTGTTGTACTCTGCACTTGAATAGGTATTATGTGACGGTTCTTTAAACTTCCACACCCACACATTTTAAAAGTAATTCCTTTAAAAACCAACTATTTAATGGGTGAAACTATAGACAAATACACTATATGGACAAAACTATTGCGATGCCTGACCATTACACCGACAGGGATGTTGGATGAGTAAACCCTCCATAATTTGAAAACTCTGTGTATGAAATTCATCATAAATGGACAACAGAAGTGGTCCACGTTGGCTTAGAATTAAAGTGCTTTACATTTATTTTCATTTGATGTGCATGGACACCACATTACATTCAAAATAAAAATACCTTCTCACTCCTTACCCAAGTCTTCACATTTCTGCTCCAGTCCTGCTCCATTTACAATGGAATCTTCCATTGTCCACTGTTATATAATATGCTCTTAAGCTTACTGATGAGAGTGCATAGAGGCCATACCTGTCTAGTATCCTGTTTTGGCCGGGAAATACCCGAAATTTACCCTTCTTTCCCACCGTCCTCCCGTATTAGTATTTTCCCGTAAAGCTCCCGTATTTTAACCTGTGTTATAAAAAAAAAAGTCCCCCACCAAAACATCTGAGCTCTGTCACTAGCCTCGCAATAACTGCCACCTGCAGCAGCCTACTACAGGTGCTGTAGGTGGCTGTTGTCGTGAGGTTAGTGTGTGAGGTCACAGACAGATGATGGACACCAGGACAGAGAAGGAAGGTACTCCTGCCAAAAAAACAAAACCCTCGTGTAAATACCGCGATTAATGGGTCAACAAATTAATTTTTCTGAAGAAGAGCAGGGTGGGGAACAGTCATGCGTTTTGTAAGATTGAAACTGCGACTTTAGCATCGCGCACAGGGGAAGGAATAGTTCGCTAATGTTGGAAAGACATTGACAGATTCGAACTTCGCGGCTCAATACATCTTAAACAAAACGTTCTTACAACACAATATACGGATCTATTCAACAGCGGTAAGGTAGACAACGAGCTACAACCGGATTTTCGTCCAAACTATATGTATTTAAAGAGATACTGATAAAATTGCTTCCTATTAGGGACCATCTGCAAAGTGTAAAACGAAAACGGATAATGTCAATAACTTTACTTCCAAAGAATAAAGAGCCACCCAAATCACCAAAGGCTTTTAGAATGTTATCATGGTCATATTACACCCCTTAGTTTAGTGAAATGTACCTTAGTCTATTTTTAAATATATTTTTTATTAGGAATAACATTCAATAATTTTGCTCTTATCAACTGAACTACCACCAAAATCACTACACACTTCTACAGTCTCATTATGGTCAATCTGCACCATTTATTTTGGGGAAAAATAATTATTAAATAAAATGCAATAACTTTGATCCTATCAATTGTAGTGCCACCGAAATCTTATTATGGTAGGACTGCACCACTTAATTGGGAAAATGTGTCTAACGTGGTTATTATTTTCTTATTGGGAACACAATTCAATAATTCTGCTCCTATTAAGTGTAGTAATAACCCTGCTTCTATAAATTGTAATCTTATCATGGTCATACCACACCACTTTGCTTGGGTAAATGTGCTGGGGTTTTAAAGATTTTCAAAATAAATCAATAACTCTGCTACAATCGGATGTAGTCTACATAGTGGTGATTAGCCTTCTTGTCACCTGTCTTAAAATGTTAGGGATACTGGAGCTTGGTTGGGGTGGTGGGGCTGTTTGCGGCGGGCGCCGAAAAATTTCCCTTATTTTGAAATCTAAAACTTGACAGGTATGATAGAAGCATTGTTATCATCACAACAATTATAAAATATTGCTGGGTTTCCCACCCCTAAACTAAATAATAAGCCATGTTTCTGGCATCTGGTGGCCTAAGAGTTAGTGAGTTCCCGCTGTGATCAGAAGGTGGTGGGTTTGAATCCCAGGTCTTTTAGTGACACCACTGAGGTAGGTTCCATCCCCTCAAACTACTCCACAATTTTTGTAGCAATCTTACATTGTTCACACTGTGTGGTGTGCAGTGGTGTGTTCACACATGACTATAAGGGGCCACTTTAATTTATCTGCTTATTTTAACCAAAGTTTTTGTCTGAGATAGAGATGAAATCCCAACACTCCAAAATGGGTGCTTGGTCAGATTAGTTTTTGTTTTAATACAGTGTATTTTTTTCAACACTTCAGAAGAGCAAGCAATGGAATGTATCAAAGCATCTTACCACACCTGGATTAACTGTGTGAAGATACTCAGCTTCAGAGAGCTTTTGTGCTGATATAAAGTAATTATGATCTTTTGAAACACGATGTGACATTGAAATTCCCACATTTGATCCTTGTGAAGACTTGAGCCGCATTTCACTGTGGTTTGGCAAGCTTCTAAGAATGTGTTTTGCTTTTTTTCTTATTGATTTTTGTAGAGATTTCATGAGAATAAAATGTGATGCTGAATGTGTTTACATAATAGGTAATAGTGTTCCTTTGCAGAACATGTATTTTACAAAAGACAAATGCTAGGCTTGGGGAACGGGTTTGTAATTAATCACATTAGCCTTTGCTTCTGCACACCTGAACATGAAGCTGTCAAGCAGGGTTCTTTGGAGTGGTCAGAAAGGAGAGCCACAGTAGGTTCACTAAAGAACTACTTAACTGATGTTCTAGGTTCATGGGGGTCTACGTTGATGAAAAGCTTTTGTCAAAGCCATGAACCACTTGAAAACCTTTACTTTAAAAAATGCATGATGACACTTTAAAAGCCAACTTTAGCTCTTGAGCTTTGAGGGCTAATTAAAGAGCCAATTAAGAAAGTCTAAATACACTCGGGATTACAGCAAGACATTTTTCCTTCTTTTTAGCTTCATGTAGCTGAGCAGGCTCATAAACCAGCGAGCAATCAGCACTGATTTAAGGCTGTGTGCAAACAGTCAAGTGTCTCATTATGGTATGGTTGCTTTTACACATACCTTGGCTTGCAAACTTGCCTGTTGAGCACAGAATTTAAATCAGCCAATCTAAGCTGGACATGCTTATCTATGTAATTACACTGTGACTTGAAGCAAACCTTAAATAGCCTATGCTGACTACATGCCAAAGAAGAGTAAGGTTTGTTTTCCTCTTGTCAGCAGGTTGGGTTTAGAGTTTGTTCCATTCCACAAAGCATCACTGTGCTTTGTGAAGCAGATAAGAAATAGCAACATAATGCTGGGCCTGTGGTGGGCTTAACAAACAAGGGATTGGCACAGCGAACACAATGGCGCAAGCGCACAGTGTAGGGTCATGTAATGATCATGGCCTGCAAGGATATGTTCTTGAAATCCCTCTTGCACTCACTGACAGCAGCCAGCAGAAAGCAGCCTTTTTTACCTCACTTCCATCTCACCACTATTTCACAGCATTCCACAAAAGAGTAAAGCACAGGAAGACCACAGCTGTTTGAGTAGAAGGTATCAGAGATATGCTGCTTTCCTTTCAACCAGCACACAGTTTTTATTTCTTTGTAAAAAAAAAAAAAAGCATTGGCAGTGGAACAAGGTGTTCTAGAGCAGCCGCACAGAAGCCCAAGGCCAGAATGGTCAATGCCTGTGTAATACAGGGGTATGAAGCCCAAAGCACTGTGCTGTGGAGAAGTGCAAATGTTCTGGATGCCAGTTGGGGTTGTGTGGGGTAGGTTGGGGTTGTGTGGGGTAGGTTGGGGTTGTTTGGTTGGTTGGGGTTGGCCCGGGTGGGTTGTGAGTGACTGGGGTGGGTTGGGGGTGGCCCAGGTGGAATGGGTGCAGTCTTTGGCAGATATTTCGATGAGACACAGACTTTATGAACCTGTGTAGTGTAGACTAGGGAAAATGTGCTTTGCGTGACAGCATTTAATTTGATCAGATAAACCTTTATTAATTCCCCAAGTGGTAAAATTGCAGTGCTACAGAAGAAAGTGGACAGTACAAAGGTAGGAGCAACAAAACAGATTAAAAGCTAAACTCAACAATAAAGATCAAATAAAAAGTACATTTGAATGTGTATGCAAATATATGTGTATATATAACCTATATATGTGTCCAAACTTTTAGCCTGTACTGTACACATTAGAGTGTCCTCCGTTGTCTGGTAGCAACAGGCATTAAAAATAGTAAAAATGTAATAAGATTGCTCACCGTAATATTTCACCTCTTAAAAAAACACAAAAATTGCACACAAAAATCTTCACACAGGTGATTTATTCATCAGGAAACTGATACTATGACTTTGCTAAAAGGTACAGTCTCCTGAATGCAGAGTGCAGCAACCTCAGGATATATTACTGATTGTACTGTAGGCAGAATAACTTTCCAGATATCTATGAAGCAGCACAAGTCTTACTCAGGTCACGGCAGAAAAGACAGCATAATTTTCTCAGCTCACTGACCATCATAAGACCCTGTCAAGATAAACGGCATCACCCCCTAAGACCACTAAATGGGTTAAGATAATTCTTTTATATCAGATGCCCTTTTTTCACATTTGGATACACAGTTTAGCTCTGACCTCTGATGAAATTCAAAATCGCTGCACATTAAAAAGATAAAACACCAACTGCAGTCTGATGAATAACATCTACTAATTATCCTTATCTCAGCTGGGCCAAATAGTGCACACAGTGAATATAAATGACCTAGTCCCTTTTTTTGGCTGCAGCTCCTCAATTCCTTTTTATTTTTCAGTCTGATTCTAATTGTCTGCTCAGTTCTGAAAGCTCCTTTGCCTTTGCCCTCACAGCCGGCGGTCAGGCAGAGGATTTGCCTGAAAATAACAACTAAATTTAAGGCAAATTCCCAAATTTCATTTCATTTTTCTGAGTGTTGTGAGTTTTCAGTCCAGAGAGGAGCAGCATGTAATGCTTAATCTTTTGCTTTTACACACAGTTGTCACAGGTCAGTGGAACTGCAGTTTTTTCCACGTTGTCATTTTGTTAGATGAATTAATCCTTTTGGCAAAAAGCAGAAAGCAAGTGAAAGCAGACTAGAGTGGATAGCCTTTGACAGCCAGAGGACAGCTTTCATCTCCTGTTTCATTTTATCTGACATAGTGGTTACGTTTGTCTTGAATGACAATAGTGATGACATTTTCTCAGGCACGCTTGTATATTTTGAGCGTTTTGCTGCATCTTACAAGTCTGAAGGACACTTATTTTAAAGCTTTCCAAATCACCGGCTGTCATGTACAGCACCTCATTCAAAAGGATATTCAGAATATTACTTCAGTATAAGTGAGTGGGGATAAACGTCTCTAAGCTGTATAGGCAGATAAATGCTAATTGGTTTTCATGATATCTTTTTTTTTGCAACTTGCTTTACATATATGGGCTGTATCAACTGTCTATGAGTCAACAGTATTGTGACGGCTGGGAGTCAATGAGCCGTCGCGGCCTTGGTTTTTTGGTTTTTCTGTCATGTTCTGTTCTCTGTATGCCAGCAGTTAGCTGAGGATTCTTAGTTCTGGTTATTCATGTCTTATGTTTGGTTTTCTGATGCCCTTATGACTTTTTAGTTTGGTTTGGTTTTAGGAGCCTGTCCTGTCATGTCATGTTCTGTTCTGTTCTGTAGGTTCCCTGGTCTGGTCCTTGTTCCCGTCCTCCCTGATGTGCCCCAGCCTGATGTCTGTTCCCTGTTCACCTTCTGTTCCTATTCAGTTCCCATGTCTTGGTTTGCTCTCCCGCCATGTCTCCCTGCTGTTCTGTGGTTCTGGTGTTCCCTCCCTTATGTACATTCCTGCCATGTTCCCCTGCCTCTCTGTGTATGCCCTGTTCTGTTCCCGGCTCCAATCCCTGACTATTCCTGTCTGTGTTCATGTTATCTGTCTGTCGCAATGTTACCCTGTAGGTAAGTATGCCCTGTAAACCCTGTCTGTGCTGCGACTGAGGTTGCTGAGACTGAGGTTGCTGAGACTGAGGTTGCTGAAGCTGAAGGAGTGTATGAGGCTGAGACTGCCTGTCCAGCCCCTGCCTGTCCAGCCCCTGTCTATCCCACCCTGAGTGTCTGCCCTGTGCCTCTGCTCCTGTTCCTGCTTCCCCCTTGGTTTTAGAGGGCCCTGTTCCCCGTCATGCTCCTGTCTGCCCTCTTCTGGTCCTGCCCTCTCCCAGTACCTGTGTATGTACGACACAGACCTAATGTGTCATCCCGTCTCCTGGTGTTTGTCTGACCCTGGTCTTCGTGCTCCTAGTCTAGTCTTTTGGTTTTTGGTTTTCCTGGCTGGCCCACGAGCCGTTTTCTGTTTGCCTGTTTGTCCAAGCCTAAATAAAAGCAACTAACACTCCAGCATGGCTGTATCCACGAGTGCTCTCAGTTTCTCTACACACACACAGGAGGGGAACGTGACAAGTATAAAACAGTGTTAAACTTTAACTATGTTTACATACTACATCAAACTTTACATCAGTGAAGAAAGTCAGTTTTCCCTGATAACAGTCCTCTTATTTTTATCAGTTATGTTTTTGATTGGCATTACATGATGTTAAATGTCATTTTGGGAAGATTTTTGTCATTTTTAGGCACAGTGACTATTCTGGGAAGGAGATTTTGCTAGTATGTGTAAGAGTTATTGTCTCTGTTGTATGTTCATATGCGACCTGATCTGGCAAAATGAGTCACAGTGACCCAAATTTCAAAAATGAGGCATTGATATCATTAATGAACAAATAAGCTTTAAAATTATATCTTGGTCAAAGATGTATCTTAAACAGTTGTCAAGTTACAGTCATTTGAATTATGGTCTCGCAGCATCATTTTCTAACTGAAAAACCAAGATTGCAATGCGATTGCATTTAAAGTTTTTTGTCAGTTTTTTGGTGATATCTTTAACAAAGAGATGCACCCAGTATTCAACAACAAAATTTTACTACAGGCATTTAGATACTTAGAAAAGTGTATTAAATCAGACTGACGCTTCAATTATTTCATAATATTAAATACTTATCAAATAATTCATTTTTTCCAACTCAACTTAAATAGCCATTTAAGTTCATTTTTGCAATTATTTACATGATGAAACTTTGGGAGATTAATTTTTGAGACATTTTCTTTCATATAAGACCAAAAAAGAAAAATCGATATTTTTGATGTTTTTCAACATAATCAGTCCGTATCTAAATAAATAGAACGCCGACTTCAGACTCATTACGGCAGAGGGGGTCACATATGTACAGGTATTATAGGAGGGTAACTATGACAAATTACAGACTAGATGGCACTGTTGTTCCTCATATAGGAGCATGTTAGGACTGGAGTGCCCAGTGGCATGTGAAGCATTATTTAATGGTCCTGATCTTAAGAGATTTACCTCATTCATTTTTCAATCGCAATGACCTCTGGTTCCAGATGAAGCAGGCAAACATAATGGTTTTCAGTTTTATGTTACGGAGGATTTATGAAGATATTTTAACATCCTAATCAGTATGTCTGTGCTATTCGTGTGCTGACGACAGAGTAGACTGGGGAAGCACTATAGATGCTACCCTCTGGGACATTTCTGACTTTTCATATAATTACACAAACACAAAACAGAACCCTTAAACATGGAGAGAGCCTCCCGTGAGATGCTGACAGATTAGAAGTACTGAAATCTCATTAAGAGTTGTCTGCATTTAATTAAGTTTTCAAATCAGGCATCCCATCCTTCTAGAGTATGCATGTACTTGGGGATTGCTCTATTTTAGCACTCACATATGTTTGATTATTGTTTTCCTATTATGCACAAATAATTTGGGTAATTAAGGAGTACTGATGCATCACTTACTCACACGTTCAGTCGACTACACACTTATTTGTGTGTGGTCCATAATTATTATCCTGCCGTTTTGTACCTCAGTGTTTAATACACAAAGAGCATTATTTGCAGTAATGTCTTATTGTGACCAAAGCAAACCCTCATTGTCCTTTCAAAAGGAGAAACAAGCTTGATTATGCTCAGCAGATGGCCCTTCCCCCTAGAGAATGCATTTTTAGCATTCAGGCTGCCCAAGGGAAATTTGTCTACAGGATAAAGGCCTAGCCTATCTCTGTCAGGGCTCACGTAAAAGCAGCGAGTACAAATCCAGAATGCTGTTCTTGGAATGATAAGTACCCACTTTTGTAATAGAACTCCAAGCATTGGACAAGCCACTGCTTCATGGGAAGGTAGGGGGTGGGGGTAGGTGGTGCAGGTAGCCAAAGCAATTTACCCAACCCAAATTAAGAATTACTTGCCAAAAGCTGTCACACTGTGTGACACTGAGTGACTGAGAATACTGTTCCCTACTTCGCCGCCATTCGTCTTGTAGACGATGTTTTATAATTAGCACGGCAAGGCAAAATTAGTCATACAGCATAACATGGCACATGGTATCAAGGCCAAATTTACCTCAGTTACACTAATTAGCTCTTATGCCAATTCATTCTCTTTTGATTAAAGAGCCTTTGTGCTTTTCAATCTCTGCCCGGTGGCTTTTCTGTTTTTTATCAAAGCTTGTGAGCGCAGGTCAGAATGATGCTTTAATATTACTTTTGCAGTCAAGCATTATTATTCCAGTCAAATGTCCCTAGTCAAAGGCTATTATGTGCAGGTGACTGACTGACAAGAAAACATTATAATAAAGTGTAATGAGTAAGAAAATTAAAAAATCATAGTCAAATAGTTAAGTACCATGACATAGCTTTGCCATGGCTGAACTGTTTAACTCTTTTACACACACATACTCTGTACCCCATTCCACTCAGCGATAGCACAGTCCAAACAGAGATTATACTCACTGAAATAGAAACAGCTAAGCTGCACAAATGCTGGAATCAAACGTGTGCTAGCTGCCACTTTGGCAGCACCTGACTGGCATGACAGCAGCTTGCAGTTAGCAGGCCTCTACTGCATAGTCATTTACGAAGCACCCTGATCATTCACCCGTGTGCAGTGTAGATTACTGCTGGTTCCCTCATTTGGGAAAATAATTTGCACACAACTATAATACGAATGAGAATTTCACATGCTTAAAGTTGAGAAGCCCTGTTTTGGGAATGGCTCTGCGTATTTTAATGAGGAATTCAATCAATTTCTCAAAATACACAGTTAAGACGTGAACATTAGAGTGGATTGATGTGAATTGTTTAATTGTAGTGACACTTAATGATTTGGGTTTTCTTTACATAGGTGATGATGGGCTTAAAATAGACATTTCACCCAAAATGGGCAATGCATCATCTGAGAAATTCTAATAATGGTAAAATAGAGTGAAAAAAATACAATCTTTGGGACTATTTTGCCCTAAAACACCCCTCTACTTACACATACCTCTGCCATGAAATACTATTCAGAATTACCACAAAATGGCATCAGGCAGTGTGTTCATAACTTTTCATGTAATAACTTTTTGGTTCCCATTGCTACTAGTTTAATTGTTCCAACTGTATGAGCATATCAAGACCTCTGATTGGCTTTGTTTACATTTTAATGAATGCATTATGCAAAACTTGTTAAATATTTGTAATTCCCTTAACTGAGCACTGGAACCATTTTAGGATTATGCTGTAATTATCTTGCAATACTTCTCTGGGCTAGAGCTCCCATTGCAGCATGGAATAAAATTAACTTTCTGTATTGAACAGTGGATAATGGGGATTAAACAGTGGCAGATTTATTTTTAAATTAGATCCAGAGTGTCTTTTAGACATTTACTCTTAAAAACAAAGGTGCATGAAATGGTTCTTTGGGATTATTGCACAGAAGAACTACCATAAAGTTCAATAAAAAACATTTCAGTTACTGTTATGTGAGATCTGTGACTGTGAAACATCTGCATAAATAACCTCTATGTTATTTCTGCAAACGTTCCAGCAAATACAACATTTTCTCTAGAAGTGTTCAACCTTTTAAGTGTGTAACCTACACTACAGCCTATTTAAAGAAAGAAAGCATAATGGATTAGAAGGAAGACATCAAGCATTTTATGATGAATATTAGGATCTCAAATTAGAAGCATGAATATTCTGTGCAACAAATCTTCCTGCTCACTTCTGATCCCCGAAGCCAATGAATGGTGCATTAAAAGAGAAAATGGGATGTAAAGATGAGTATATAAGTATATAAGTATTACAAGTGGTAAATTATGTACTATTATATATGGTATATAATGTGGTGTACACATAATTTTAATGTTTATACCCCTTTTGTGTTTAATGAGCCTATACAACATTCTGCATGAGGGTTATAGAACCTTTTTTTTTTCAATGTTCTCTAAAAATACAACTAAGATTTTTGAACTATAAGATTACTGCCCAGTCTTGACCTCTGAAAAGTACTTCAAAGCTGCAGGATCCCGCTGCCTTCTACCAGTTTAATATGCAACAAAAGAGTCAAGTTTAACCCAGTGTTGAAAGACTCTTTTTCAAGTGCAGTGTAAAAGGATGTCAAGAGTGGGAGTCAGATTCCATCACGTTGCATTACAGCAATGGTAACTCGCAATGCCCTACTCCTCTAGGGTTTTTTTTTTTTAATCATCTTACATGTTCCTGACTCACCGAGGAGAGATTAATGTGCTCCCTAGAGAAATTAATTAAATCAGGACGTACTGCAAACTTTCCTAGCTATGATCAATGAGTCAGTGAGGGTAAAAGCTCAAGTTTCCTTTTCACCTAGGAATGTACGTGACACTTGCACTACAGTACCCTGCAAATGATATGTTTATTTAAACAAAAAGTTCCTTCAGATTATAAGGATGCCATTATTGGACTAAATCCTACACAATTTCAAAATTTCCCATGAATCTTTAGTTAAATTCAAGTCAGGAGATTGGCTAGAATATGCAAGCCCCTTTACCTTCTTTTTTAGAAACCAGTCTTGAGTTATTTTGGATGTATATCCTGTTGATACATTTTCTCCCTTTTTTAGTCACTGAGATTAAATTTTCTCAACACATTTTCCAACACATCGCTTCATTCATGTTTCCCTTGTTGATTCACCATTTCTCTTGTTGAATTCATTTTTCTGATAAAGGTACTTAGATGTAACTGTTTTAATTCCACTTACTGTACAGAGTGTTCTATTTTTTTAACCTTACTATATACTTCTCTTAGTATACTTTTATACTTTTATTACGGGTAAGCTGTACTATTCCCTTTATTAATATATTTCTAGTCTTTA
>JBBPDH010000136.1:12562264-12604156 GCA_037974565.1 Clupeocharax schoutedeni
ATTTGACAAAGACACAAGGCCCGCCCCTTCCCTACTTCTGATTGGCTCATCGGCTAGTATGTGTATTGTTTGAGTCGCTGAGCGTTAAAGCTGCTCTCTGACCTGCGCATCTCAGATTTAGAGAAATGACAGATCGATATCTGCGAACCCGAATTTTTTTTTTTCTCCCACAGCCACAGTACGCCGGAAATCCGGCGTGGTGCCGGAACGCTATCACCCCTGATAATAAGATAAGATAAGCCTTTATCAATTTGCATTGCTAGGGCAGAAAGTAGACAGTACAAAGGTAAGAGTAGCAGAAAGCAGCAAAACAACAGATTAAAATAAAAAAACTAGACTTTACAACTAATACAAAAAATATAAACAGACATTTGTGTGTTTACGTTAATGTTCACTGCCGGTCAAAAGTTTTAGAACACCCCAGTGTTTGGGGGTTTTTGTATTGAAATTCAATTGGTTCAATGTCTCATTGTTTATTCTGCAGAAAGTTCTTCCCAACTATGTTGCAGAAGTTCCCAAAAGTGTGCGGCACTTATAGGTTGTTTTGCTTTCACTCTTCTGTCCAGTTCATCCTAAAGCAGCTAGATGGGGTTTAAGTCTGGAGACTTCTGGCCACTCCGTGTTTTCCAGCTCACCATCTTGTTGTTTTTTCTAAGTTAGTTTTGGCAGAGCTCGGGATTATGTTTTCGGTCACTATCTTGCTGTAGGATGAAGCAGACCAACTAGGCACATACCAGAGGAACTGCATAGCGCTCCAGAATTATTTCCCACTTCTGGGTAACCTTACCATTTATAACCTCTCGCAGTTCAGCACCGTCCTTTGTACCATTTCATGCTATTTGTTGGATTTGAACAGTTTGAATTAATTTTTTTTTAAAAAAGCTTGAAACACGGTAACCGGTAAACCGGTACTGTATGGTCTATAGAAACCTGTATGTGTACATGTACATAGTGGAAATATATATATATATATGTAATGCTTTCACAAAAGATCCGGAATTGGATTTTGTCTTGTAAAACATAAACACAAAACATAACAAAATATGATAAAATATTAATCCATTAGCTCTGCATGGTATCCCCCTAAAATTGAGCTCTTTAATCCTAGCACGACTAAGATGCTTTGAAGTGTTCATTTTGGGAAATAATTATGGTTACATTCCCTCCTGTCCATGTTTATCCCCTGTTTCGATGTTACCATGGGCAAAGCGAAGACTTACTCGCCACATCAGAGCCAGCGCCTACTTCGCTCACTCCCAGGCATGCAACTTTGTCTCCCGTTATGGAGGGCAGCAAGAACTCTTTCTTCAGTTCTGCAGATCCAAACCTAGAGGCACAGAGTTCAATAACATCGCTCACAGCAGGAACTACACAATATTCATTATTCAGCTTTCTTTCCTGCGTTATAACTATAGCCAAGTAACAGAAAATCTTTTGACAGGGCAATGGGAAGCATTTGCACAATGCATTAATGTTTTATTAAAAGGAAATGTATTTAAAGGCACACTGCCTGATCATGCTGCAGCAAAACAACACGGAAGAGGACAGTTTTTTTGGTAACTTTTTTAATTAAAATAGCTGTCTCCAAAGTCTAGAGTCAACCTTTATACTCAGGAAAACTTATTTCCCCATATTTCACCACACAGATTGGCCACCAATAATGACAGTTATTCTCAGAGAACCGCTCCAAGTACTATTTTCAATCCAAAAGAGAACAGGTAAAGAAATCACCTGGCCAGCGCTGGGGTGGTCATGTCAGTCTGAACCCCGATGGCCATGGGAATGCCTCCACAGTTGATGTTCCCCAGCTCCTCTGCCACAGCCACACTGTAGCTGAAGTCCAGTCCCAGGCCTCCATACTCTGTCAACATCAAACAACCCAGTAAATCTCAATCTCAAATCTCAGTTAAAGGTGTTTGCTTTAACTGTGTCTCTTCAGATTTCTCTATACCATGAATAAGGCACCAGCTTTGATTTCAGTAGGTGGGAACAATAGAATTATTTCTGTATTATTATTATTTGCTCTCACTCTTATTTAGATACTTTCAAATAATTCAATCACATTTCTCACTACTGGACTTTCAATTTTCTATGTATTCTTTTATTTCTTTCCTTATTTTATTCTTTTCTATTTTAATGTTTACTCTATTCCTGCAAAGCACATTGGATGACCTTTTTGTGTATGACAATGTGCTATTTAAATCAACTTGACTGCTTATTTAGCCACTGACCTATAGTCTGATTTATTTTTATTTGCACATAATGAACACCAGAGACAAGTTTTACTCTTTTTGGCCAGAGAAAAGAACAAAACTGAGAAGGTATCAATTTGTTTTCCTTCTCATGTGGCCAGCCTCTTGTTCTATCAAATGTAATGGTGATTTGAAGCCTGTTACTACAGTTGCAGGGCTGCAATAAGAGATTCCACTTCCTGGAGGTAATGTTGACTTTCTGTGTCATTGAACACTTGAGAGAAAACGTTTCACCTGATTTAGGGCCACTTAGTCATCATACGAGTCCATATAGGTTAGTCTATTACAAAATATATTTTACTTTGGAACGCATTATTACATATTACATATTCTACCTACTTTAGTTGTATTATGGACACTTTAAGAAAATGAACCTACTTGGCTGAAGCTTTGTTTTAGGCTTTTGTCAGTATGGAAAAAACGTGCAAAAAATACAAAGGAAGGAAAACAGGGAAAAGGCTGCAACACATCTGGCCGTTTCTATTTGGCACAATAATGCGACGGACCTTGCAGAGCCTTTCAGCATCACAAATATATTTCTGACCACAAATGACAGACGAGGCCTGAAAACATGTCAAAAAGTGGAAAAAAGGAACTCCATGAACATTTCCTTCATGGCTGTGGGTCATTTTCTCCCATTCTAGGGCACTCAGAAGAGAAAAGGCAGGCTCTGGGAGAGGAACGTGAAAGCAGAGGAAGCAGATACAGCTGTGGAGAGATAAGGCCACTGCATTGATGGAGTCTCAAACATCAGCCAGAGAGGAGGAAAGAGCACTGGCTTTGGCCAGCTTAAATGAAACAACCAGGCAGATAACTCTCAAACCGAGTCAAACAGCCTCCGAGAGTGCAGTCAGGGCTCTCAGATCCTCCTAATACGCTAAAAGGACACAGAGGATGTGGTTTGGCTCTGTCTTGACTGTTCGGTGTAAGGGATTTACCACGATATTAGGCTCAGTGCCACAAGAAAGGCAGGTCATGCCCCTCATTACAAAAAAATGGCTGGTCATAAACTGTTCTAATGAATCATTTATTCATTTGGGAGAGTATGTGTATGCGAATGACAGTCAAGTATGTAATTAAACTCAAGTCTGTTTCTTAACTAGGTCCTAGTTTCCCAAAAGAACTGTTATTAAGCAGCAGTTATTATAACTATTACAGAGAATGACTATAAACATTTTATGATTCTCACTGTGAACAAAATATTTACTACTAAGATGCTCAGTAAGACCTATTTTTTTATTATATTTTAAAGGAACTTGCTAGGCTGATCCTAAATGAGCAAAACATGCTAATTTGCCAAGTTAAGCAAATGTCAGATTCACACTAAATCCTTCCCAAGTTGAAATAACAAGTCTAGCTGTAGGGAGGAGAGGTCACTGACACAATGTCCACGCTTATCTGAGTTTTAGTGGACAGACTTTCCTCTTTGCCTTTTGGGATTTCAGGGGATTTTTCTTCTCAGTGGAGAGCGATATTTCTATAAAAGCAGTAACCTTCTGAAACAACGCTGCTCTTATTGAACAGCTGTTAAATGATTAAAGCGATCCCTCAAAGCATGAGCACAGATGTGTCTATTCCTATTTCCACTCTACTGTTGCTGGTAAATGCTACAACTCTGCTATCACTGAGATAAGAAAGCAAAACTAATTTTATATCTGGGCTAGTCAGTAAATAGCAAAAAAATAAGCCATGGATTCTGCAAATCAGTGCATTTCAAAGGGTTGTTAGATTAATTTAAAACCAAACAATTTAGATAAGAAGAAAGCCAAAGTTCTTAATAAGGAGCAAAAGCATATCCTGAATATGACTGCATAGCAATAAAGAGTGACTGTAATCCTCTGCTTGAACCCCATTGTATTTAGGAGGAAATATGACCAATAACTGTTTACGGCTAATGGGAGTATTTTGTTTTATACTAAATTGCTTGTACAGTGAATCAGCCCCCAGTAATCCTTTCACATTCTTACTTCAGATTTCTTGTGAACATTTTGACTATGTTTTAGTAATACATTATTTTCAGTTTATTTGCACGTGCACAACTTTTAAATGTTTAACCTGAAACTGAGAAACAATGAAATCTGGTTGATGGGGTGAGGCAGTATCCTAGATGGTAATCTTGCGTCCAGGACATGCTTCCCAAGCTCTCTTTTAATCCTGCCTGCTAATGCAAAAGACTCACAGTGTCAGCACTTCTTAATGCGCGAGCCTCTCTCTCTCCTGACCTACAGATTTATGAAGTGATTTTCCCATCGCTCCAACAAACTCTCAGCACTGTTTGCAACAGAAGCTGTTTCTGCTCAACAGGCCCACATAATTGAAACATGATGTAAAATAGCAGAATTTTTAAAGCTGTAAGAAGAATGCAGTGCCGATAGCACACAAAAACAGATTCATAAATCTTTAAGTGCAGCCTGTCATTCCATCACTGTACTCTGGGTTTCAAAGACAAGCAATGTGAAACCGTATCAAAAATATGTGGCCACCTGACAGTCACGAACAGAAGACGGTTGGATTCCTTTTAAAATTCATGGTGCTAATATAATATGATGGTGCTCCTCTCAGAAGCCTTTCTTCAGGATTTTAGAGCATTGCTGTGGGAACTTGTGTTCATTCAGCGAAAAGGGCATTAAAGAGCTCATACACTGATGTTGGATGGAAAGTTCTGGCTCACAATCAATGTTCCAATTCATCCCAAAGGTTGAGATCAGGGCTCTGTCCAAGCTACTGAAGCTCCTCCGCACTGAAATCAGCAAATCAAGTCATTATGGGCCTTGTGCACCTCGGCAAAGTCATACCGAGGTAAGAAGGACCTTCATAAAACTGTTGTCTCAAAGTTGGAAGGATTTAATTGTGTAAAATGTCTTTGTATTCTATACCATTTTCTCTCCTCCACTAAACTTTACTGCTGACACCATGCATTGTGCTAGGTAGAGTACCAAACCCAGATTTGTCCATCAGACTGACAGATAGTGAAGCGTGATTCATCATTCCAGGGCGCACAATCACATGTTCACTGCTTGAGTCTAGTGGCAGTATGCTTTACAACTCTGCAGCTGAAGCCTGGCATGGCGCATGGCAATAGTAGGCTTCTGTGCAGCTGCTTGCCTGTATTTTATGGAGCTTTTAAAGACTAAAGGCAATGTAGGAATCATTTTCCAGGTCTCCACAAAATTTGATCTTTTACCTTACTAAAATATCAAGATAATGAGTAGCAATTTCACTAAAGCAGCAGATAATCTACAAGTTTGTTGCTCACCCACAGGTTTGTTGACTCCCAAAAATCCAGCATTTCCTAGGATCTTGAAGACCCTGTGAGCTGGAAACTGGCCCTCCTCCTCCCATTTGTCTACATAAGGGTTAATCTCCTGATCAATGATCTGTAAGAACAGACAAAAAACATTTGAAAGATGTCTCAAGTACAGGGATAAACAGCTTACACAAAAATGCAAAAGCATGAATACCATATTACACACACTGCATAAAATATACAGAATTATAACTCATTTTCAATAGCATTGGAATATTTGAAGGCAGTAATTCTACCAATTGTCATCATAAGCATACTTCTGCTACTACAACTCTATGGCATGAAACACCATCTGTCTGATAAACAATTTTCAGTCACAGCTTAAACTAATATTTGACCCTCATAAGGTTTTGAGTCTGTGGGATCTGTTTTTAGTTTTAAAAAATATACAAATAATTATTTTTTCAAACTGTGATTCATTGTCCTTCGCTCAGTTTCTGTGAGGAACATAATATTTTAATCATAAAACAAACAAAATTATATTCATAAATGTGATTTAACAAAAGTAAAGGGAACAAATTTAACATGTTTTGTTTCTATTACTTGCAAATGGGTCAAGTAGACATTTGCTGAGAATTTGAACACAAAAACTTTGTATATGTTGAATTAAAATCCCCAAAATGGAAAGGAATCAGATTTCATATAGCATTCACTGAAAACATATATGAAATCTGATTCCATTCCTATGAAGCTGTTAGCAGGAAACAAGGTTCAGGTTCTGTCAGAAACACTCATGAGTCACTATGTAGTCATCTGCAGCTAATTTGACAGCTCTTAAGACAGTCATGATTTGGCGCTGTCTACACATGCGTCAGGTTTACAACTAGTTCCCACCATTGTATTATGTGGTTGTAGTTCAAGTAAACTTTGGTTATATGTCTAGTGTTTAAAAGGGTAATACTATTTTAAGCATGCAGCTTTGTTCCACAAGGGAAATGGCAATATGCCATGATCCTGAACCACCGCCCACCTATTTATAGAGTAAACAATATTTGCATTCTCATTCCCACCCTTAAGAGAACCAGTGAAAACGTATGAATAAGAATGTTGTCATTTTGAAGGCTGTGAATGGATATGTACGGTAAATCTAAGCTCAGAACGACTGCTTTCCGCGCAGCGTGATACAACAAACCCATTCTTGTCCTGGTCTGTTTAATATTTTTCCTGTCGTGTCACAATCCTGTTACTATTTTACACTTTGACATACTTCGGCCACAGTTTCAACCTACACCTTACCTGCCCTGTCCAATGTATTCTTCATATAACCACAAAACAAGAGTGCACAGGGTCCTGAAGGCATTTAGTTAAAACTAGATAACTTTTTCATACATACTTGGTATTGACAATTAATACATTTAAATGACTTTGTTGACAGCCGATTCTGTGTAATGAGGGTATTATGTTCTCTCCTCTTAGGGATTACTGTTGAAATGTCACCTGCTAAGAATAGCTCGAATGATTTATAATCAGTGGAATCAATTTTGACAGTATGGGGAACGATCAAAATCAACTGAGAAATAATGATAATGAAAGTGAACATTCTCAGCGACATTGGCATTTCCTGATTTACTTTTTTATGCCTGTGATTCTGATAAAAGCACCATAACATCAAAAATGTGCAGACCCTCGTCCAAAACCTCACGACATGTGACAGACAATGAGAAAGTTCTGTTTCATATCCAGGACATACAAAACCATTAGATTTAGAAAAAACCTTCAGGTGGTCTAGTAGCATTTTAATAAAGCTACTGTGAACGACTGAGAACGAATGTGATGTGTTTGATTTTTGATAGAAACCTGTCAAAGTCAAAATCGTACTGTTACGACCCGACTGTCTGGGTTCGCTGTAAGGTATGTAAATGGAGTATGATGCGACCAAATGACAAACTGCCAGCAGACAAATGAGTTCCCACAACCAGAAACATGTATTTACCATTTTTGTATTTATATAATACACAATATTTACAAGGCTTCAAGAGCAATAAAGTCTATAAATGCAATTACCGCAAAACACTCACAATGCAGAGGAAGGGAGGCACCGGCGAAACGTAATGCGGGAAGCAGTGAGGGCTTTCTCAAAAAGGTCATTGTTTCAGAACGTACAACTGAACCTTTGACAGTTCAAGAGCACTGGAATTATCCGCCACTTTCATCACATGAAATAAACAGGAGACATTCATGGCCATGAGATTCTTGCATCCTTTTAGTGAAACAGCATGTTACATCAAACATATTAAAAAATTACACCAATAATAAAAAAAAACCCTCAAAATGTCTTCGCTTTCTTTTCGAGTATAAGATGGATGTATATCCTTATTCAAACTGCTCTGACCCTCTCAAAACCACTTGGGATGAAACCACAATTCTAACATCCTTTCTCTTTGTTAAGGCCATTTCCAGAAGGACATTGTTTTTAAACGGCAGCACACCAATTCTACTTATACAGAAACGTCTTTCTTCTTACCAAGAGAGGAAATCCTCAAGGTCTATATTTTCACGGCCTTGTATAAAAGTAAGGCCAATAATCAGAATTCCTGAATTTATTATCCATAAAGTTTTTTGTCTTTATTTGCTTCATTTTCATAAAATATGTTACAAAAAATAGTTTTCAAAGATCATTTTAACTTGTAGTTTGAGACTACAAGATACATTTATAGAAATTAAATTAATTAAACAGGGCCATGATGGGTTATTTTGGATACAGATAGATAGGCTAAACTGGTTGAGTTTTAAATCTGGTTTTGAGGTTCCTTTGCAGAAACTTTGATATTGTGGAAATTACGTCTTCGTAGCACAGATGTTTGTAGACACCTGCCCATCAAACGTTTAGTCTGAAACAAGGTTACTAATAGGAAATTACACACACACACACACACACACACACACACACACACAAAACGTAGCTGCGAGGATCTTTTTGCCTTCAGCCACAGTAGCCCTGGACAGGTTATGAACTGATGTAGAATCAGTGTGTAATTAGTAGGGCGTTATGTTCGTGTAGTCTCAGGATAGAGGAAGTTAATCAGGCTGTGTCGTTTCTGAACACACACCGTAAATCTTGCCTGTGGTGAAGTTAAACCTGGTCGCTGGTCTGCTCGGGAGCGGCTTCCCCTTCAACCTCCAGGTCGCAGCTCAATCGGGAATGCGCAGATTTTGCGCAGACACCGATTCTTTCCAAAATCATATATTGCTCGATGGTCGACCAAGGGAGTAGTCTCTGATTTTCATCCTTACGCAAATCGGCTAAATATGTCAGCCAGACAAACCCCTCCACAACTCCCTTAAGAAGCTACATATTTGTGTGTTGACGACAGGACTCCCTGACCTTCTGCACCAACTGGTCGCAATCATTCAGTTCAACAGATTACTTGAGTCATGTGTTCTTCTACCTTTGCAAAACAAAGGTTAAGGTACATATATTAATGCGTATTCTGATTATGAACTACGTATGTTGTAGACGTCCTAATATTTTATTTGACCCCACATGCACGTTGTAGCCAAGTATGCAGATGTACCTGTATCCACTATGTTCCTGTGTTATGACCTCGGACTGTATTTACACTTGTTTTAGTCCTTTTGGACACATACTTAAGTCCAGTCCAGTAGAAAGTCCAGTAGCTAACAAAAGATAAAAAAGACAATCTGCCGTAAAGCATGCTAGGTATCTACATGTTTACCTTCCTTAGTGAGTCCTTCAGTGCAAAATGCTCCTGTGTGTAGAGAACATGATCAAGTGTATGGCCGGTGGCCTTAGGTTTAGTAGACACGTTTTCCGAGATGGGTCGCTTGTGGTAAACTGCAGTAGTTTTGAGAATATGACGGCTAAACTCTACATTTATTTGCAGCGATCTTCTGCACAGTGCCATGTCAACTCAGCTGGAGGGTTGCTCGACACTGCGCATGCGTGCAAATCTGGGGCTAAGGCAGGAGTTTCAAATTCCGGTCCTGGAGGGCCGAATGTCCAGCACAGTTTGATGTTTCTTCTCCACGAACGCATTCACTATACCTGAAAATAAACTGGCGAGGTGTACGCAAACAGTACTTAAGCACAACACAGTGAACACTGTTTTCCCCCCGTTATGTTGTTTGTATCGATGCCTGTACCAAATGTAACCGCCCCTAAACTGGGTCCCTAAAACCCAAGTCTCATTTTGAATCCCTTATTAGAAGTGTTCTGTAAGGTTTAAATTTTTAATTCGTTGGCAGAGACAAGGCAAGATTCTGACACCAAGAAAGCCTTTGACAGTCTTAGCACAAGTGTACTGTGGTTTATTACACTCTTTCAAACAGAGGTATTCACAGGAAGAGGGTCCTGAAACAGGGGGGTTATTTACAAAGTGAAATAAGCAATTTGGGAATCATTGGGACATCATTCCTTCACTGTTTCCCCTATCACAGGCAGCAGAGAGGACTCTGGCTATGGTTAAACGGTAGCAGGCGTCCATGTTCAGGGAAGAGGGCAGGTCCTCCTCCCACATTAGCAAATGACGCATCCACCCTTTTCTTTGAATGGATTCTTCTCCTCTGAGATGCCTTTGACCAGGATATCTTCTTCTATACCACTTTGAACATATTCCATGACCTCCTCACAGCATTTAGACACCTTCCAAATAAAACAAAAACAGATGAGTACTTTTTGCATTTCTCTCTACATATCTATATCTATATCTGTGTGTGTGTGTGTGTGTGTGTGTGTGTGTGTGTGTGTGTGTGTGTGTGTGTATATATATATATATATATATATATATATATAAATAGAAAATGAGAGTGAGAGAGGTCTATTTACATAACATTAGTGATGCACAAAATGCATTTTAACCGACACTCACTGTCAAAGCCAGTGCTGATCACTGCATTCTTTGCTGTTATTTTTTATTAATTGTACTCTTATTATTTACATCAGTATCCACTGTTCATGAATAAATAAAGCTTCAGGGCTTACCTTTTCTCTCTCTAGTTTCACCTCAACTTTCAGCTGAGTTACTTCCATTTTTGCCTTATCCAAGTCCGTCATATTCTCTACATCTATGATCGGCATGGTCTGCGGGATAATAAAACAGCAAAAACCTTATTAACACTACCAGACACTTTTAACAACAACAAACAATGCGAAAACAACATGATTACAATCTATATAAATTAGTGATCATGGCTGCACTTACTGCCGCTTATGGTGAGCTCTCTCCCACCCTGAAGACGGCCAGAGAATTCTGCACCTCTCTTTCAATCCGGGTTATAAAGTAATCTGTGTAAACATTGTAATCTCTTAATCTGATTAATACAAACACTCTTATTTTGCAATTAACATGTTTCAAGGGTTATTTTTTTTCTTTAAAAACTGTTAGGTTCACCTTCTCAGGCATTTCAAAATTCCAAAAATGCTGATAGATATTAATATGCATGCTGTTATGTGCATTGCTTTGCCATGATAACATTATCATGGTAATGTGGGTCAAGGGGACAGAGTATTACAGGCTTCTATGTAAAGCAAGCTAATCTGTTTTTACCCCCAACCTATCACAATGGATAAGACATCATCACTCTTTGTATGATGGATCTTTTCTCTCAAGCACTGAATGAAGTAGATGTGCCCTATGCCTTCATGGTGACCACATGTGTCATAATAAAACAACATCTTCATGACAAACTGAGGCATCAAATAATTAGAGAAGGTCAGCTTTTGTCCTGCACATAAATTCTGTGACATGTCAGTTTGTGTTTTTCAGAGCCACAGAGACGAGCATAAGGTTTCAGGACTTGTAGAATATAGAGCGTTTGCATTTACTTCATGTGACTGTTGTTTAACTAAGATTTGGAAAGAAGTGCTGGTGGTGTAGAGTAATAGAGTTTTTAAACTAGACTTGGACATTGTTGTTTCTCACAGATTCTACTACAGTGGTTGAGAGAAAGCTGAAAACGTCACTGGGATTATATCATAGCGATGTGCTTAGCCTTCTTAGTCTAAATATTTTGTTTTACATCTTATCTACCAGAAACTATGCAAAGACTTTTCTCTCCACACTTTGAAATCAACAAGCGCTTATCAAGCATGTCAGGACAGGTTGACTAATCCTAACCCGCCTACACTTTATATTTGGAACATTTTCTAATGCTGGCATGTTTTTTTGCTGGGGAGAGGAATGGTCACACCATTTTATCCACATATGCTATAAACTGACTAGATACTTCATTAGGTGAACCTTGTGTCAACACTCATTGTCTAGTTTATCAGCTCCAGTTCCCATTTGTAGTTTCCGTGTATGGACTGTAGAACACAGTCGAAACACTGCTGTGCATGTACTGTGTTACTATTACTGCTGTACTGAGAATGATTAGGTGATGTACAAAACCAGACAGAGTAAACTACGAAGTGTACCTATATGGTAAGTGGAGCTGATAACATTGGCAGTGAGTTTAAACACAAGTTCCTGATACCTAATAAAATAGCTCTCTAGTGTATTTACTAAAGCATCCAGTGAATTTAGCTATTTTAGTGTGCACTTATTGTTGACACAGATATTCAGTTGTGTACGTACAGCTTGTACAGTCAGCCTAGACTAGCAGTAGATTGGGGGGCACTAGAGCAGCCACATGTGTGCCTATGGTGACTATGTCCCGTGCCAAATGTTGATACCTGGAAATAAGGACTCCCCCCACAACGGGCTGTGTAACAGTGGAATGGCACCCTGAGGAGTTAACATCATTCAACACCTTTGGGATGAGCTGAAGTGGAGTTTGGGATCCAGACCCAGGATTTTTCTGGATTATCCTGTTTTTCAGTTTGAATTCCTGGACAGAATCCAATGTAGCATAGAGTACCCTCAACAAAACGACAATTTATTTTGAAGGTACTGGTGGTGACACATTCATGCGTTAGACAAGAACACACCAATTGAGAGGAAAAGATTAATTATCTGAACTTCCATATTTAATTAGAATCAGAAAACTTTATTTATCCAGAAGAAAATTGTTCACATCACGACTGCACACAAGGGGCAGCTGGTGCAGCTGGTGGCCTAGCGGTTAGGGAGATCCACCTGCAATCAGAAGGTTGTGACTTTGAATTCCAGAACTGCTAGTGGCACCACTGAGGATTCCTTGAGCAAGGCAACGTCCCCACACACTGCTCCATGGGTGCTATGTTCCTGGTTGCCCACTGCTTCACTTGGAGAATAGGTTAAAAGCATAGAAAGAACGTCACACAGTTCACACTGTGTGCTGTGGTGTGTTGACACATGACTTTAAGGGGGCACTTTACTACCTAGGACTGTGTTATGATCTTAGCTACCCATGGAATTTAGTAAAATCAAGGAATTGATGGAGTAGTCAGGCATTTTATTAACATGAATTTAGAACAATGCATCAACATCAGGCCCTGGACTCTGTAGCACTCCTGCTACCAAATAATTTCACCAACATCTACTGCAAAGCCTTCCCAGAAGTGTGAAGTCTGTAAGAATGTTCTTGATTTGGGGTGAACGTTGGATGAGCAAGTGTCTAGTGTGCTGAAGTGCGATCCTACAATAGACTGATGTTGAATCACTACACTGATCTTACGTCTAAGGGTGTGTCGGGGGGAGCTTTTAATGAACACATTTCGTTTCCTTAGAGATCCTGTAATATTTTGTTGTGTCAAATCTCATGGGGTAGGCCAGGATATGTGTTGTCATTTTTAATCGAAAAAAAAAAATACAACCTGGTCAACCAGTACAAACGCTTGAATAAAAAAAACAATCTTGGAAGTTTTCCATTTCAACACCGAATGTGCGTACATTTAAATAAAAAAAAATAATTGCCGTAGTAGTGTGAGTCAAGGGAAAGCAGCCCGCCCTCTCTCTGCCCACCAGCCAACTTCTCCAAGACTATAAAAAAGCCATGGGGAGAAGCCTTGGTAGATAGTCGCTAAACCCGACGAAATTGGATCCTGTCGCTACTCTCAATAATGGAGTGCCATTTTATTGCATGTCTTTTACTCTTTATCGTAGCCCAGGGCACACTGGCTCTCAAACCCAGAGGTAACGTTCTTTAAAAGCTTATCTTTTTAAACACGAGATATTAGTGCAAAAAAGTTGTGTCTTAAGGCTTACTCCGCGTCTGACATAACATAACACGTTTTTCCCATCTCTGTTTAAACGCGGTCTTTTATACTGTTTTCCTGTTGCCGTCTTACAGAGGTGTGCCTCTTACAACTGGACGAAGGACCTTGCAGAGGGGACATCCAGCGTTTTTACTACAACACCATCTCCCAGCGTTGTGAGGAGTTCAGCTATGGTGGCTGCGCTGGCAACGCCAACAACTTCCTCTCCTTTCAAGAATGCCAGAAAACGTGCTTCACCATACCAAGTACGTGTAATATGCTGTTATTTTTCATCATTTTATTTGCATGGTTTGCTCTAATTGCCATTAATGCTGGTCCTTGCAGCTCAAAGAGAGGGAATGTTACAGTGACAGGCCAATAATCTCCAAAATTCTCATCCCCTTTTCTATATCCCCAGTGACATGGATGTGCCAGTGTATTCACTATGTTATGCTTGAATTTTTAGTTCATTTTAGACAACATTTAGATCAGAATGTACTGAGAGTGGTGGGCATCAGATTCAGTGGGTAAGTGGGCTCAGGAGCTGAGAGGTGCAGGGAAAAATGGACAAATTTTGGTTTTACTGCACCTAAAAGCTCCCTCCAAACGTTATTTTGCACCTCTTAAGGCAGTATTCTTCATATTGTGTGGTGTGACGTGTAGAACTTTCTATTAGCTCAGATTGAATTTATGTTGAGGCTCATTTCTGTTAATGTCAAAGCCATGCAGTGTCATTTAAATCTGCTTTTCTGGACTAATCAAAATAATTGGCATAACATCATGTCTTATTTTTTTTATTACAGGAGTTAGTTGAAACACATTCTTTAGATTTTTTGTACTGTTACACAA
The DNA here is from genome assembly GCA_037974565.1 of Clupeocharax schoutedeni. Lineage (NCBI taxonomy): Eukaryota > Metazoa > Chordata > Actinopteri > Characiformes > Alestidae > Clupeocharax > Clupeocharax schoutedeni. Next base: position 12,576,750 of record JBBPDH010000136.1, read on the forward strand.
TTTGCCTTATTGCTGCTCATATTACTGCTGTATTACTATATCTTTGATGGAACAAACACCTTTAACCATGCATAGAATGCAACACTTGTTGGATGTTTGCCTATTTGTTGTCAGTTGGGTTTGACTAAAGAACAATGACCACTTTTGCACTTGATAGTTTTACACTTGAAATTCAATTTGTGTGCAGAGAGTATTATTATAGGGCACAGGAAAATGTTTGATAATGTTTGTTCATTTTTGTGTCCAGTGTATTTGCAATTGTATGGTTGACCAGGCTCTACCATAAATGTCATTTTCTCTTGGCTGGGTCACCCCTAGCAGTTTTAATTGAAGTACTGCATTGCACATTGCTTTTTAAGTGTCATTGATTATATGAGAGTAGTTTAAAAACATCAGAATGAGAGGTTTTATTTTACTATTATCCTAAATGTGTGTGCACATCTCATACAAGCAGTAGGTCTTAACAAAGCACAGGCAGATGCATGAAATGATTTGTGGGCTGCTAAAATGATTGACATATATGTTCACTTTTGTGCTTTGCAGAAATCCCCACGATCTGTCGTTTTCAGAAGGATGAGGGGCAGTGCCGCGCCCTGTTCAGACGCTTCTTTTTCAACATGACCTCCATGCAGTGTGAACCGTTCTTCTTCGGAGGCTGCCAAGGAAATGAGAATAACTTCCAAGACCACCAGTCATGCATAGAATACTGCAGACCTACAAAATGTAGGTCAAAGGCAAACAACTGAGACAGGGGGGTCTTCTAGGGCCTCATGGCCTGTTTGTACAAGGAAGTCTGTTTTTCTGAAGTGGGGATTCATAAAAAAAAAAACATCCGAGACAAAGTTTTATTATTAGGTTTATTTAAAGGCGAGGTATAAATGGGCTCTTTCCCACTAGAAAATTGCTCAATTTTATTTGAAAAGTTTCCTGACCATTTCAGTGCACTCTGGGAGACTTAATGGCTTAATGGAAATAATGTTGATGTCAGGAATAAAAGGAGAGGGAGAGCAGTGCTGAGAACATGAATAGGCCATACAGGCCATAAAGACATTGAGGGCTGAACACAGACTAAACCTCATCTTAGATTTTTTAAAACCCAGACACTGGGAATTCTTTTCATACTTTGTGTTTGGAAAACTGATGCTGTCTCTTGATTTAATTAAGGAACTTAATCATTTCTAGGAATTACTGCACCATAACTTTGTATGATTCAGATGTGATTATTTGCAAATATCACTGCTTAACAGAACACTTATAACTTTATTTAAGAATAAATATGGTGTTTCCAATTATTCTTTTTTTTTTTTTTTACTTATAATGCTTTTGTTTTGCAGCTATCCCAGTGATTTGTCAGGATGTGCTGGATAAAGGAAGGTGCTCTGCCTCCATACCAAGATATTATTACAACTCGGCCACAAAAACGTGTGAAGAGTTCATATACACAGGGTGTGGGGGAAGCAGCAACAATTTTGTCTCCAAGCAAAGCTGCATGGATGTTTGTGCTAGAAGTAAGTAACATGCATAGCCTTTTGTTGTTAGTTTTAATATTTATATTGGTTAGGTTTTAAGAATGTGTTTTGTATTAATTATGTGAAACATTCTTTTTAATTAAAAAAAAACAACTAATTGTCTTCATTTGCTGTTTTCAGAGAGCAAACCGTGGAAACAAAGGAAAAAGGCATTTGCAAGAACGCTTCTGAAAAGAACATAACTGTAATAACTTAAGAATCTTTTGCAGAACTGGGGCAAGGACAAATACTCAAATGGACTCGGTCCTAAATATAATGTGAACACACTGTACAAGATATTTAATCACTTTTATAATGACAGTATGTAACTTAACATATGCCAATAGAATTTCTAAATATATGTATTTCTTGAATGATGTATTGAAATTGCACTGTGAAATTTATGTTTAGACTGTTATGTATATGTGATATTCACAGAAGTGGCTTGTTTTTTATATTGGCCTTTATGCAAGCTCCACAGCTTGTAGGCCTTTTTAACATTTACGAAATTCCTTTGTTTATGTTTTGTATTTTGTTAAAAAAGACACATCCAAATTGACCTTGTTTTTTTTTTATCCTCTGTTACTCACATAAAACATAAAGACTGTTCATATGTTAAACAAGCTGTAATTGCGGTAATACTGTTTACCATTATACAGTTACACGGCCTTCTTAAATCTGCTATACACGGTCAGGGAAGTCCCGTCGTCTTTTTGTTTGGGAGGTTCTTGGAGAGTTTTGTATTTTTTCCTGCAGATTCTGTGAAACTTAACAGATGCACATATAGTGTTTGAGTGTAAACTATGGTGTTTTTATCCCAGTAATATTTATTTTTCAAAAATGATGCATTATGTAGTGATGTAACCAAATAACAAAATGTAAAACAGATGTAAGAAAAGATATAAAGTTGATCAGCGTAGTTTGAAAAGTCCCATTCTAGAGCTCAGCAAGGCAGAACCTCTCACAGCAGTGGTAATTGGAACAAGATGTGCAAACAGGACCCAGGAACAACAGTATAACGCCTCTAAAGCTGCGTTACTCACAAAGTACTGCCCTCACACAAAGTTATAAAATGGTTATGGAATGCCTTTCATTAGGTCTGAGAAATTATTTTTGAATGTTTTAAGAAAACTTGAAAACATGCAAGGTGTTAAAATCCCTTTTTGTACAACACATTAGATTCAACGTTGATCACTGTTTTACTATTCTCAGTTTTTTTTATATAAAACTGAGAAATACTTGTATGATCACTTTTTGGTAAAACCAATAAACTTGCTATATTCATGTTATGATCCCCATTTTAAAGCATTGTGAGTTATGTAAGTAAGTTTCTTTACAATGTACCATTCCATGTTAAAGCACTAAATGATTTTGTTTCCATCTCAACCATTTAATTCCTGTTTAAAACTCATAGATACATTATAATTATGAATTTTTATGAATTTTATTATTTAATTATGAATAATTTATGAATACGGTATGATGGCGAATACAATGTGACAATTTCCACTAAAAATAACTGCCCTTAAAACTTATGCACTGCAATTTGTCACTTTCAAATATGTTTCCAAGTGTGAGTGCTAATTTAACACGAAAAGTTACGTGAGTTCGAACATAATCAAGCATTGCTTTTGCTGCCGCAGGTCAGAGACAACAACTCCACTTGCCTACACTGAACACTTCATTCTTGTCTTGCATTTGCATTTAAAAATAATTACCATTCTTTAGAGAACCAAACCCAAGTCTTCAGTGGCAGTGTTTCTTCAATACTGCTCCTGGCCACCCACAGCAATGGACCGATTCGGCTTTTCCCACATCCAACACCTGATCCAGCTTGCGAAAGGGTCGATAATCATTGACGAGCTGAGTGTTAAGGGAATCTGGGTTCTGCGGGTTGGCAGGAAAAATTTTAGTAAATGTCGTTCTGTGGCATCACTCCTACAAACTGTTTGGTCGCTTTATTTTTAAGAGTGTACAGAAGCAAATGAATACAGGGAAGCCCATATCCTCTTTTTGTGAAAGTATGCACACCTAGCAGCATTACAAGCCCTGGAACATAAGCTTGCCGCAGTTATAAACATGTGGCGCCTCCCTGTGTGCTGCTTACCTCAGACTGCAGATTAGCCAAAGGCTCTGAGCTGGTGATGTGATTGATGGATGGGACAAATAATCAGTAATAAATCAAAAGTTGTAACATTTCATATGGTATGTAGACATACTTTATTTATTTATTTTGCTGTATCTGGACCATGGTTCCACCGTATAATGTCTGTAATAACAGAAATAACACTTTAATAATGCATGCAATAGTGACATAACTACTGGTGATGTATTCCCTGATACAGCTGAACTGCCGTTGTGCAGATCATTTAAATACATCATCAGGTTTTAATCATATAATTAAATCAGAATACACTTTTGTAAGTACACAAGGAAATGCTAAAGCTAACATCCATGTTTAATTACACAAGCCTTACTACTGCAATCCATCTGCAACAGTGAATACATCACTAGTTTTTAGGTTGTTATTGCATAAATTGTTAATGTGCATCTATATGTATTGGTATTAGGGACCCATTTTTTCTTTCTTTTATTTACTCAAGTGTGTGCATTACACCAATACATTTAATACCATTCCTACATTTGGCAACTATGTTGTTTATATCAAATGTTTTATTCATGGGGAACTCATGTGCACATTTTTATTCAATCATTCGTTCATTCATTATCTTAGACACTTATACTAGACAGGGTTGCCATGCTGGAGCGTGTCCCAAGGATGAAAGTCAGAGAAACACCCAGGACATACTGCCAGTCCATCTCAGATGTGCACATTTTTATCAAGTATATTTCAGTTAGGCCATGTTTGACGGGCCTACACAGCCACCAGGTGGAGTTCTACATTCATGCTCAAAGGCTTTTTCTGGACAACCGCGTTTAAAATGTTCTTACCGGCACTGGACTCACCATTTCACAAAAAAAAAAACAGGAATGCACCATAATGGGACTCCTGGGCTGATGCCAGAATGCAGTATTTTTGATGGTCATGTCTTAACCAATAACCAATACTTCATCATTGATGATGATGTGCATATCTGTCAATATAAACACATAATAAATCCACATGGATAAATGAACCAGCATTTATACGATTTGAATGTTAATTGTGTATCCCTATTAAAAACACAGGTCTATACTCTTATTTACTACTGAAGGATAAGCATATTGCTCATTGCTCATCAAATAGATCCTATGAAATTTCACATTAAGCTTATTTCATGCTTGCATTATTTTTAACTTCATTTTTATCTGTTGGTGATCATTTATAGACAGCAAACTTTAACATACATTAAAAGGAATACATCGAAGCACATTAGCCTAAAAGTCTGAAGTTTACATTTAAGAAAGCTTACAGACTAGCGTTACAGTTCTTTTAATATTCTACTGTGAACACTCTGAGGCGGATGAAAGGCAAGATAAAAACATCAATCTCAGATCTTTTGCGGCATGCTAAATCAGCTATGCAGCAGTTTGCAAAGGTTAATAGCTTTAGATTAGAAAGATACTCAGTGGCTCTCAGAAGGCTTGGCAGGTAAACACGCTGTTTCGATCTAATTTGCAGCTTAGTAAAATTGTATTTTATTTGTTCGTGCTTGTAGGTGACAGCACACTTCCCCTGAGATAAATGCACTGCTGACTGCAGAACCAAGGTGTGCGGTTTTGGACTTCAGCTTCTCTGCAATGACTCTTGACACTGCGACACAGGATAAGCCAACTGCTTCCAATAAATATGCAATATAATCAAGGTCATTAGGTACTTCTGTTAGAAATTGAGTCCTACGGAGCTGGTGTGTAAATACACTCTAACTCTCTCTGTATCAGCAGGAAAGGATGTGGATTGCCACAGAGGTTACGATACGATACTGTCATGATATTTGGACTATGATACAATATTATTGCAACTCCTTACTCTTTTTCAAAGCTGCTATTATTGCATATTATTATGGACAACACTACTACTTACTTCATCCATATACCATTAAAATGCATTTTAAAACATTAGAATTCCTTTACCTTCCAACGTGTTTGCTGTGATTCAAGAAAAGAACAAGGTATTGCGCCATCTTGTGGACAATGTGTTGTCAGAGTGGTCTTATAAACCAACATAAAAGCAAGAAATTTAAAATACATTTAGAACTTTTAAAATACTATTAATTAAATGAATATTGATACCTATTATATTAAAATGGGCTACATCTTGGACTTTCAAAGGATATCAATTCATATAAACAATGCTGAACTTTACAGATCTACATGTTAGTCAATGTGTTATTTTTGTATTAGTGGCCGATTTTATTTCTACTTAATTTATTTTCTTCATTAAAGTAACCCACTAATGAGTCGCTTCTGCACCATCGTTTGCTTAGTAGAAGGGAGGTTATACAGTCTGAAACTTCGAAAACTCTCCACCTTTAAAAGCCAAAACGGATGACAGATTTCTTGCACATTAAGTCCAAGCAAAACTGAGCAGGTAGGTTCGTTGTTTTTCTTCATATCCTCGGATTCTACACAAACACTCTCTATCCTCAGGGACGTTTCCACACAGTGACTGTTGCACTATAATTGTTTTTAATAGGCTGCGTTCCAAATGCAGAGGAGCAGAGCTACTGAAAACTGGAACAGCTGTACGCCCAGCGTAGACGACCTCTGCTTTGTTCAGAAGCTCAGTGAGTAAATGAGGCCTCCTCACAGTTAAATTGTTCAAGTTAAATTTAAATGAGCTCATATCAGACATGACAATAAAGGCTAAAGCTAAAGTTTTAGCTTTGTAAAGAGTACTGCACTCTACAAAGGCAACTTTATCGCAGTGCGTATAAAGGAATAACGTACTTGGGAAAAAACATACCCCACTTGTAGTTCATCATCCAAGAAATGTTTGGAGTCCAAAAGTCGTAGACATATGAGGCTAATGCTGCTAGCAACTCACTTGTTACCCAAAACACATCAGCAGAACTTCTGTCAAGCTGCACCATATTTATGTCTTTTAATAAACACAAGTGAGAAACAATTAAGGTGGCACCAACTTGATGTGGTTTAGGACACGGTAAGACTCATTGTGAGCTATAAAATATTAACAAAACTTCACTGTGTATTAAATCACTGCAGGCAACATTTATAAGAAACCTGATTCAACATCAAGCCTCCACATGACTGGTGTGGGAATATCAGGCCTGTAAGAGCTGTCTGTAGTGGTGAAGTGGAATTGTAGCTCCAGTGCTAAATTAAACATGTCTTTATTGATTGAGTCCAGAAACAGTTCATCAGAACGATGAAGAACTTCACATTGTTCCTTAACAACCTTCAAATGGTTAGTCTCTTCTAGAACATTTTTGTAAATGAAACCTGTGGGTTTCAAAAACTCTCCATGCTCTTCAATGGTTTTGTACCAATAAAGGGCGTTTCCAGAAGCTATATGTAGATAACCATTAAGGTAACTTTGTTTTTAAGAATGCTCTGGAACTCTTTTTGCTTTAATCCAATCTCAGGCATTGTGAGTTTGCTCACGGTCATAGAATATAAACGACATCTCCTTATTTGTAGTATCATCGACCAGATCCTCACAACATGTAATATGCTTGCAAAGGCCAATGATGCAGAACTCAGTCTCTGTCAGGGTCACAGAGAGTTTGGCATATGAATTCGTATTGGAGGGAGACACTCAATACTAATGGCATTATCATCATTCACTTGCGAAAAAGGTAGGATCCGATCTCTTTTCCTGCAGGCTCAGGGTAATGCCCTGGCTATGAAGGTCTGATTTTCTTTTCTTGAAGGGCAGATCCATTGGCCTCACATTCAGTCATTAGCCAGTAGGAGGTCCTCTCTACTACCTGATATGTGGTTATGGTAAGGACAGCTCGCCTTTGTGTTGCCTGCTGTGTCTAACCTTTACCTCAGGTGCATCTGCCCTTTGAAAAACATCCCTCCTCTGCATGTAGACAGTGTGTTTAGCACTGCCAGATATTCTAATTAAAACATTTATTTCAGTCATGTTTGCATGTGCCAGAATGTATTTGTTCTGAAAATAAACAGTAATATAAGTCCTACACATAACATTCATACAAAAAGTAGTGATTTTATGTATATCTGCTTGTTTGGAGTTCACTTTTTGCTTTTTGCTTGTTTAGTTTAGAAGTGGAGTTAAAAGGCAGATGTAATACACAACATCCCCTTCACTCAAACCACATCCAGCTGTTCAGTAAGTTTAAGGGTGCAGAATGAATTATTGTGAGCCATAAATATGAGCAGACCTCCACCACTACAGACAGCCTTTTCAGACAACACCAGGACTGGGATTCACAAAGCAGTCATGAAATGGACTCATCTTGGATCAGATTTCTATAAATTTATGATGGACATTGTCTCAAAAGCTGATTCTGGGTCAGGACTCTTACTCTGAAGTGGTTTGTTATATGAGACCTGTATAATAATATATGTATATAGAAACAATGTAATTGAGATTTTTTCTGTTTAAATCAGGGTGATTTTTGTTGTTTTGTATCTTGTGCTTGGTTGTCACTGCTGTACAGAGGAGAAGACTACTCAGATCTTAATCTTTTTAATGAATATGCATCTTCACGCTCATCACCTGTGTGTGGGTGTGGGTGTCTTTGTGTGTGTAGATGTATACGAGCATGCATATGCACTTGTGCATCCTCAGATAAATGAGTGGTGTATGTGTGTGGGGTTTTGTTTGTTTTTGTGTGAGAGTCATGGTTACAGCACATCTGAATTTCATTGCTCGTATGACAGGAAATTAACCTGTTCTTCAGAGACAATGCAGCGTTTGTGCGCTGTGTCTAAACCAAACACTTTTGCATTCTGTGAGATGCAGTTCTTATATTTATATATTTTGCAAGCCTTAAAAAGTGATAGATGCAGGCAGATTGGGTTCCGAATCGTTCCTCGCCATATTTCATGGCTTAATGGTACAAAAACATCTACTGTAATCTAGTGTAAAGCAACCTTTCACAGTGTCACTCTGTCACATTTATAAACTTACGGGTGAAGGCTCAAATCAGCAAGGGTTTAACCTGGCTTCAAAGAGCACTTTATTTGTTCATGTATTTAAATAAAACATTTCTTTTTTTTCATTCATGACATTTCTTTCGACCTATGTGTCATTGAGCAAGACACTTAACCCTCAGTTTCTCCAGCTGTCCCGGTAACTAACGGTTGTAAGTCACTCTGTTCCGCCGTACCTCTAACATTTTTCTGCAATCAGTTTCCAACTTTTTTCTTAGAATTAAATGGCCTGTTTTTGTTACTGTGTCTTTAAGATATATGTATGGAAGTGATCTCGGTTCTGATTGGCTGCCCTGTACCACTTCATTCCAGGCTAAAACACTTGGTGTGAAATGGATGGAGCTGAATAGCTATAGACTGAAAACAGATATATGCAAATGTGAAGACGGATACATGCAAGTGTGCTGTTTTTATGACTGTTTTTGTCAGTTTACAGTCAATGTTAGAGCTGCAGAGGGGAGAAATGTTTGAACAATCTTAACACACTACATACTTAGAGCAAAGGCTACCATGAGTTTTTTTCCCAGAACAGTCAGGTTTAATCTGACTTTTAAGCCCACTCACAGCACAGATCACTGCTTTCACCAACAGATTTAAGGCAGGATTGGGTCTTAACCTTTCCTTCCTTCGGATAATCTCAGTGACTGTCCATTCTCACCTTGATATCAATTTTCCAGTTCCTTGAACTAAAAAGGAGACTATAACCATCACCCATATCACACCCAGTGGTATCAAAACTCAAAAGCAACAAACTGAGTGATGGGCATCGCAGCCCATAAAGAAACACACACTAATAGCAGCTGTAAAAGAATGAAAACCTGTGACTAAACTGAGTCATCTCTGATAAAAACGGGACCCCCTTGTTCCAGTGAGAAGGAATCAGCGTGTAAAAAAATCAAATAATTAAACTCACATAAGGCACAAAGCCTTTGCATCCTTTCTGTAGTTTCTATGTTACCGAAGACTCCATGCCTTCATTAAGATCTTAAGGACCTTTCTAGGATGCACTACTAAAACTGTCCATGTTGGCCCTCACACCTTTTCTATATTTCGTTTATTTGTCACTATTTGCCCTCCATAATCGATTATTTTATTTCATTAATAAATTATTTCATTTTTATAAACCCAAATGCATTTCAAGTCTCGTGCATCTGGAGGAGACATTACGACGAACACAAAAACATTTCTCTATTTTCATTTTTTCTGTTTATGTATGTATTTATTTATATATTTATTTATTACGTGGACGTTTATGTTGGGTTCCCCACTCGTTTTCCGACAAGCCACACAGTCTCGCGTCGGGATTGGCTAGTAGAACACAGTCAGAACTGTTGACCAATCGTAGCGCGGGGGGCGGGATCCTTTTAGCCAATCGTCGTACGGCAGAGCGGCACCGTCCCGAATTCGAGTGGGTAAAAAAAAGACGCGAGTGTGTCTGAGAGTGTGGAGGCACTGAGATGCACTTGGACTAACCGGCTCGCTGAACTGAAACGGCAGCAAAGACCTTAGTAATGTCCACATAATAAAAAAGAAAAAGTAATTAAATAGTGCCATTTGACGTCAGCAGACCGATTTATTATTATTATTGCTATTATTATATATATGTTTTTGTATCGAGTGGGGGATAAAGAGCAAAGTGGAGGAGGATCAGCCTCACAGCAGCTCATCAGAGCTCCGGATGATGGAGTTCAGGTTCCCCCTGGCTGTTCTGTACGGAGCAATAAACTGACCAGAGGGCTGAAGAGGCAAGTTCTGAAAAGGTAAGAGTCTTTCTGTTGCCCCGCTGCAGTCCTCGTTGTTGTTGTGGTGTGTTTGTAGTAAGGCTTTTGAATGCTTTTAAAACTAAATTTATTTTAAACTCTGCCAGTCTGTGGTCTCTCCTCTGGACTTGACAGTGACTTCTGGGTTCAGCCAAGGCAACCCTGGAGCATGGCTTACTTGCTGGATGTTGGTTAGAGATGGATCTATTTTTGTCCTGAGGGAATCTCCTGGTTTCCAAATCTGTGCAATTTGCATCTAAATGCAAGCAATCAATAGCACGCATCTTCTCCCAGCATTTCCAGTTACAAGCTGAATGTGATGAATTCAGAACCCTGTCTAGTGAGATGCATGGTGAAAGGCAGTGACAAATCCCATGCTTTGAGACGTTGTGTACATTTTCTTGTTTGAATAACTATACATTACTTAAGTCATAAATAGTATATTAAGTATATGAGTGTATGCGTGTACGCCCACATATCCCACTCAGCAGTATATGGAGTAATCGAGTTACTGCCACAGCGAGGAAATTGCCATCAGTCATGCCCCTTCTTTCAGTCACCATGCTGAATAAACTGAGTTCAAACCTGTGCAATAAAAACACACATTTCCGCTGTAGGCACAGTGTGTAGGAAGCGGTGCTGTCTTCTCTTTAAAATAGGAGGATTAAATATGCAACACTTCACTCTCTCTTTGTAACCCACTGATGTGATTAGGAAACGGTAAAGGCAGGGGGAAGAACAACCAAAAAATCTCATCCAGAGTCTTTTATTTCAAAAGTTTTAAATTGCAGTTACTAATCATGGTAATAAACCTTCCTATAAACATATGAATATAGTCATTTATTATTACTTATTAGCCTATTAATATTAGAACTATTAAAAAAATAGTGGAAAAAAAACCCTCTAATTTGCATTATTTCCCCTTTTCCCCAAATGCAGTCTATTGCTTGAAGTAAGTTTCTTTATTTTTTGGCCTGAAGCTGTAAGGCAAATATAATATAATAAAAGTCTATGTCACCCAATAAAGATTCCACAGTCTTTGTTACTTGTGGGCATCATTAACCAGCAAACGTTGGACACCAAACATGTTTGTGATAAAGTGGAGAATGGGTTTTTTTAATAGACCCTTTCTTTAATGTGAACAATCCCATGTAGATTGCATTTTTTTCACAGAAAGGGTGAGCCCATTTGCAGAAAGTGAAGGGAATACGAAGCGCGCTCAACAGAACATTAGTGTGTGTTTTTTGTTGCAGATATGAAGATAAATGCATGTTTCCTGGAACTGAACTAAAGAACAGATATGGGCCTTAGAGACTCTTTGCTCAGAGTTTGAGAGATTTCTTCTCCAGTCTCTCAGCGAAGGATAGATTTCTCACCCTGCTCTCACCCTGGGGTAGATGCTTTCACCCTTTAAAACGTCACTGCAGTCATTCTGGTTTTTTTTCAGTGTGATTCAGAGCCAGGCATCATCAGCTTGTCTGCTTCGCTTGGATTCGACTACAGCATTACCAATGAGATAGCCAAGTACACAGATTAAAGTCAAGTATACAACACAGAGTGGCTGTCCAGTGGTGCGGAACTCTCCTTTGGGGGAATCAGACAACTGGGCTAGAAAAAAGGGAAGCAAATCGGGCCACATAAGCACCATAGCAACAGTCATAGCGATATTCTTCTGACTCAGTCTGCTGGGGTGACAGCCATTCACTTGTTGTGTCCTGCTCTTAATTTTCCTAATGGCTCATGTTTTATTCATTGGCATATGAACAATACACCCCCTCAGTCTTAGGCTGTGTCTACAATATCTAATTCTTGTTATGGAAGTCATTTAGCAGAGAAGCGATACTTGCCGAGACCTAAAGGTCTTTTGCAGAGTAAATAATTAGCATGACTGCTGCTGTGCGGTGTAAAACCTGGACTACAGTCTTTTATTGAAGTTTACTTTCGGAGCTTTGCCGAGTATAACGTGGACAGCTGGAGGGATGGAGCAGCTAGGAAAAAAACTAATTTGACTATACTCAGTTTAAAGGATGAGGTATGATGTATGCTTGATGTATACAATAGAAATTTAACACAGAGAAAAAATATAATTCGTTGGAATCAAAATGCATAAAAATGCATATAATTTGTAATTATTTTATTTATACATTACTGCATCAATATCATTAGTAAGTATCTATCTATCTATCTATCTATCTATCTATCTATCTATCTATCTATCTATCTATCTATCTATCTATCTATCTATCTATATATCTATCTATCTATCTATCTGTCTATCTGTCTATCTGTCTGTCTGTCTGTCTGTCTGTCTGTCTGTCTATCTAAACTCAAGCTTTTAAAGGAAACAGTCAGATTTTTTTCACTGCAGCTGCTACTGTCTCTCTCGGTCGGAGCTGTACACATAAGTGTCATCTATACTGAAATTGAGGTATCAATAGGTGGAGCTACAGTACAGTTATGTGCTGCAATATCGACCCTTCTGTACCAGAGATGGCACTTCTTCTTCTTCTTGCATTGTATAACTTTGCATAAGCATACCTTGAGTGTTGAGTGATGAGTAATCCTGTCATTACATATTCAGTTTTATTAAATTTACTGGCCTATCGACCAAGACATCATAGTCGTCCCTGGGTAACCATAGATCAAGTATTTACCATAATTAGACTGTTTGAGATGGAAGATGCTTGTTTGTTATTCTCCTCATTCATAGCCTCCTCATTTTTCCCTTCAAATGAAGCATTCACAGGGTTCTGATGAAAGCACTCATTTCCATTAGCACTGGGGTCTGAAAACGTGTTGTTTTTTGAATCACAAGTGAAATTTTCTAACACCTATATGAGTAAACCGTCTTAGAGGCAATGCAGTGTTGATGATGTGTTCCAATAGATTTCTTTGCTACTACTTATTTTTTTACTGTTGATTTCTGATCATTGATCAGTATCTGCAGTGAATTTGACACAATATTGAAAACGCAGGCAGACAGTGAGAGAGATGTTTGTAGATCAAGAAATATTCCAGCGTTTGTCAGTCTTATGTCTATCTGGCACATCTGTGTCATAAAGTCGATTATGATGGACAGTAATTTTCACAGGTTTTGTCTGGGTTTAGTAAAAGTAGAGAAAATGTATCTACTTGAAACACTGCAGCAGCTGCTCTTTGCTTTCTATGAACAGCATGTTTTTAGTTAATAGGTTTTCCGTTGTTTTATAATGCAGTGCACACAAATGCATGCGTATCGTGAACATTTCTTAGAGTATCAATCTAATTTTGACTGGTTACTGTTAACTCTCCCTATTCCATCTTTCTCCTTGACTTCACCGTCTGGCTGGATGTATTTTATTCTTCCAAATCTGTTATCCGCTGACTCTGCCTCTCTTGTGCTTACGCTCGTATAGGTGTTTAATTTCAGTCTCTTATAAGAAGTCATATATCATTCTCATACATTATTGTTCATTTTTATAGCAAAGTTGCTGTTTGTTTTTCCTTGTTTTATTTACCTTCACAGTTAGAGAGGAACTGCAATGTGTGGTATTTCTCTGTGTGTGTGTGTCCCTTTGACCACTGCCTGCTTGTGTCATTGCCACGAGATGATTACTTTTTTAAAGCCAAAGAGATAAACAGCACCCGCATAATCGCTTCCTTAGGGTGTGTTCCTATATGGAAGTGTTCATCACTGAATACAGCTGAAAAAAAAAGATTAAAAAAGGAATGAGCTGTTCCGATAGGCCTGACATTTATTCAAGTCTAACATTAATTCTAATGAAGGTGAGGAGGAAAGAATGTTGATGTTGGCTTTCTTGCATAGGAAGGAGAATAATTATGGATGCCGGGAAGCTTGTTTCAGTGTGACGCCTCTGACAGACACCTGCTGACAGACAGAATATTCTCTTGCTCCAGCATTTTGTCCTGACATTCCCTTTCTTCTGGGCACATTTTCATATCAGAACCCAAGAATTATGCTGCTTGACTTTGCGAATGGCCACAGATTTTGTAGAAACGATGTCAGTCTTCGCTAATAATAGCCTCTATTAAGGGTTCAGGCAGAATTTAAATGATTTCAAATGCCAACCTGCTATATCAAACCCCTGACTGACAGTGGGTTTTTTCGATGATACTATCTTTTAGATAACAAGCATCCTCTTTATTCAAGCAGATGTAATTAATGGTTGAAAAAAAGAGAAGTGCAAAAAGCATTTTAAGGACTGCGTTAGAAATGTGTGTGTAATTTTGCCTTGAAAAAAGCCAAGGCCACAACAGTGCTTTTAAGTTTTATTGTCATAAATGTGCAACCCGGAGGAGGAGGTGGTGGTGGTGGTGGGGGTGGGATACAGAGGAACTATGTAGAATTGCAAAATGGAAGAGGTACTGTTTAAATTCTTATGTAAGCTTCTTTCTGAAAAGCACTCTGGCCGTCAGTGTGCATCATCCCACTGCCTGTCTTCTTTAAAACACAAGAAGCAAACTGCCACTGATTTTTTTTACTAGTGTTAAATATGGACCTTCGGGCTCTCAGCAGCTCTCTACTGGAGAGACTGAGACAAGTGCGATCAATAGTCTGTCCTCTCAGTAGGACTAGCCATTAAATTGGGTAGGATGTGGTACACAGTGATGATGCACTACTCACAGTATGACACATTCAAGAGACGTTATACCGATCAGCCATAACATTTCCTTGTCCTGCCAAAACACTTCTGACCAGTTGAGGCCTGGACACCACAAGAATCCCATACACATAAAAACCCAAGACTTCTTAGTAGAACATCGCCAGAGTGTCACACTGTCTCCGTTTCTTCTCTTGGTGCACCCTGGTGCTATCTATTCCCTAGGTAAGTGATGAACATGCCCATGACCATCCACTTGATGTCAGGGAAATATGATTCTTCAGACCAGGCCATCGTCCAGTTCTGATACTCACATGCCCATTGTAAATAGCAGACAGAGGTCAGGACAGTCTATGGCTACACAGACTTCAGTGTAGCAAGATGCTCTGTGTGATTTGACAACTCTCTGTTGTGGCCGGATCCTGTGGAATTGGACAGACTAGCCTTCATTCTCCTTCACTGAGCCTTGGGTACCCATGAATCTCACGACCAGTGGCTCTCTTGTTGTCGATGTCCTTTCTTGGGCCACTTTTGTTAGGCATTAACCACTGAATCCCAACAACGGAGGAAAGCCCCACAAATCCTCCCATTTTGGAAATGTTCTGATCCAGTTGTCTAGTCATCACTGTTCATATTCGTGTTAAACTCCTCAGATCCTTATGTTGGCCAGTTTTTCTTACTTCTAACACATCAACTTCAAGAACTGACTGTTCACTTGCTGTCTAATCATACCCATTGACAGGCGCAAGTGTAACAAGATAATCAATGTTATTCATGCCCACCATCAGTGTTTTTGATGTTGTGGCTGATTAGAATTTGCTGCATCAAAAAGTTCCATTAAAGAAAAGACTATAGGCTTTTATAGAAAAGCACCTGTATATTTATGTGTTTTTGGGGAACTCATCTCAGTTCTCAGATCGTTCTTAGTGTCTGTGGACATAATTTACAGAAACTAACAGAAAATAGACAGAATAAAATAAACAGCACATGAGCATAAGAGGTGAAAATGTCTTAAATGGCAATTGTCATAAAGAGTAGAATGCAATATGTGGAGCTAATAATAATAACAATCAGATACAAGCTATGTGGATGGAACATTATTATTGCATGTATTAAGGTGGAATGTGAAGCCTGTAAATCCACTTTCACTCTCCTTCTCATATAGTGTTGTGTCAAATAACACTAGTAAGAAATTCAGCTTTCTTGTTTTTCCCAATTTATACTTTTATATCACACCTTACTATGTCAGCCCCGTCAGTGTTCAAGCCCTTACAGGCTATGAGTAGAAAGCACAGATTTCTCACAAAATATTGCACAAGTTTCTAGTAACTGTCACACAGCATATAAACTTTTCTCAGCTATTGTATCAATTATTTTGCCTTATTTTTTTTACAGCTTGTGCTACTTCCCTGTTCTTCCCTCATTCCTGACAAAGTCAAAGTCAAAGGCAATGCAGGGCTTTTCAATTCTGCAAGCACAGATCCACAAAATCCTCTGTGTCCATTTCTAAGATGGCTTTACAAGAGTCCAGAGGCTCATGAGGCAGCTGTGTGGATAGAAGGACTCTACTGTAAAACTGACGGGACCAACAGGAACTGTTTTCTTTCTCCTTCTCTTGCTCTGTCTGTGCTTTGGTCTCTTTTTCTTCCTCTCTCTCTCTCTCTCTCTCTCTCTCTCTCTCTCTCCCTCCCTCCCCCTTTCTCTCTCTCCCTCCCCCTTTCTCTCTCTCTCTCAGCCTGAGAAAATGTATCTCTGGCTCAGAGATAACTGTCTGTCTTACCCCCCCCCTCTCTCTCTATGCATTGTTCTAAAATGTCTCTAAAATTTTTGTCTTTGTAGAGGCATGAAGAAATCCTTGAGATGAAAAATGCACAAAGTAGCTCTATAACAGTGAGAGCCTCAGGTAAAATGTAGTGATTGCAAGCCGTGTGAAGTAGAAAGCTTTTATAGAATTTTGTCTCAGAGATTGTTGTGATGTTTTGAATCTCACTAGCTGATCAGCTTCTTTATAAGCTACATATTGCCAGTCTGAAGCCTTGAGTGCTTTTTGTGTGTCTGCAGATATAGAGGCACAGGGACAAATAACTCTACCTAATCTGTGTAATTGTTACTTAATTCAGGAAGGTCCGCCTAATGGCCAGCTTTGCAATTATATGCTGCCTGTGTCCACGTTTCATCCCTGATTAGAGTGCTCCCTCCAAAAGGTGCGCATTACCGAGAACAGGGCATCGAAATTCAATACCTTTATGGTAACAACCAGGTTGGTTAATTACTGCTGAATATGAGTCGTTTATTTAAGCATCTGTGAAGCAATAAACATTCTTCCTCCAAAGTCCTGATTGCTCGTTCGTTGTCTAAATTGCATTCTGTAAGCATGCTATTAACACCTCGCGTTCACTTTAGGTTTTAGCCACACTAGGAGTGGAAATTGCCACCGAGCTGACAATACAATTCCAATAACATGATATTATTCTGATTCTGATTATGAAAGCAGACAGCGCAGCCGTCTTACTGAATCCTCCTTTCCAATTTTCAGTGTGACGCACGAGATGGTCTATCTTGTGCACTGCAGAGGCAATGTTATCTGAGGAAATGTAAATTAAATACATTTGAAATAAATATTATCATTATTAAGTAACCATATTATAATTAAGTAATCATACTGGGCAAACATTTGAATTGATATAATGTTGTGCCAAAAAAGTCACACCCACTTTTTGTTTGTGACTAAAAGGAAGGTATTGACAAAATGTGAAATCAAGGATTTCACAGGGGAATCAATATTAAGAGTCCACCCTTCAGATACACTTTGCTCATTTGTTCATGTTGCAAATTCAACAACTGAATTTAATTAAAAATTTCACACAACTTGGCTGGCCTTGGATGAATATCTAACAGTACCCATATGAATCAGTGTATATACAATTATTCTGAATGAGTTTTTGTGAGCAGTAAATTGAGTTAAATAATCAATACTAATAAAAGTAGTAACCCCTGAAAAAATGACAAATGATTAAAAACTCACTTTTAGCCAGAGTTTGGCTGATTTTAAAACATTTTTTGTGCTTAGACATGCCCAGAGAACATATGGACCAAAGGAAATAATTTCGTATAGGGCCATGAATAGGTCGATTTCATATTACCAAAGACTTTTCACAATACTTTTAATATTCTGAAAATAAATCATATTTAGAAACTAGTAAATACCTAAATGAAATTTTTACTTAATGCAAGTCCTTGTAAATATAACACAAAGAGAAATGAAGCCTATGATTAAAATGGATTTTACACAATGGAACATTGCAATCATGTTGCCGTTTAATAATCGAACATTAACAAAGTGAGTGTGGGAGAATTAGTGAGGGAGAGACAGCGAGGGAGAGAGACAGAGATAGCCAAAGATAGGTAGACGGTGTCTTTGAGGGCATACTTTAATTGGAAGCACACACAAAAAGAATGTGCGTATGTTTTTCTTGACTTAAGGAGCAGCTTTTCAAAGGCTTGAATTATACAGCGCTGCAAGATTAACATGGTATGGAGATACTTTCACTGAGCCATATACATGTCATCTCCAGACCTGGCTTCTAACAAGCAGCCCAGATCTGTCTCTCATGCGTTCTCATGGGCAGACTACATCGTTCTCTTTCTCCCGGTGGGACCTGTAGTCCAACTACAAAATAATCTGTTTATTCCAAAATTATTTTGACCTTTCAGTGAAAAGCCAAGCTTGGCAAACAACTTCAGTTATTTTGCCTTGACACACGTTTTAAGGTTGAAATTCTGATTCTACCATGAGGATGTCCTGCCAGGTTTCAGTTCTACACTCCATGCTACTGATGCATCACTGGGGAAAGCTTTTATGTGGTCGCCACAACTTTTCCTGGCTTCTGACTTGTGGAAAAACAGGACAGCGCTTGTGTTTTCTGTCTGAGTAATGGTGTTACTTCTCTCATAAACTGCAGAATGATTAATTGGATCTTTTAAAATTATTTTTTTTTGATTGAGAGTAATATGCCTATTAATTTAATCTTATGAGGGCATAATTTCCTTTTTATCTCTTTATGTTTATAATCATTCCAGTTGAATTATAGTTCTCCTTCTCTGTCTCTCCCTGTCTCTCTCTGTCTCTCTATCTCTCTCTCTCTCTCTCTAATATATAATATTAGTGTAATATTAATGCCACCATGTTTCCATCAGAACGAAAGAATTGGCCAGCAGAAATGGTCTATTAAAATGATCATTGCTGATATACAATACTTCGTTATAAAATCAGCAGTAAGTAACAACAGGTTACATATCTTGCCTTTTTTCATTGTACTGAACTGAAATGCTCTAGAACATTAGAAATATGAGAACCGTTTAGGTTGTGCAGTGTTCAGTGAAGAGGCTTCCGTGAATTTGGTGTGCCTCTCTTAAAAGGCATTCGCCTCGTTTGCTCACTAATTAGTTAATAGTGGGGCACTTACCTGCCTAGGCCATTGCACCGCTCCAAATGGCTGCTGTTCTGCCAGCAGGATTAATGCAGGTAGGTGGAGAGAGCCGACTGCACATTCTCTCTGCAGGCCAAGTGCACACATGTGTGAGCAGTAAATTAAATCATTTTGTCAGCTACTGATAAAAGCTGATAAAACTTATGCGCTTTCCTTCATTGAGAACTTTACAGGATAAATACCGCAGTAATGTGCTTGGATCTTTCATCAGCCTCTGCTTTTATGCCTATTAACCTGCAAATTTGGAAGACTTAATATTTGATTTTGATGATGATAGTAATTATATGTGCATGTAAAGTGCACTCTATAAACATTGGGCCTCATGCTGGTTGGGAAAGCTTCAGCAATATTTATGAAATTTCATCAACAGGAACGCCCTGCCCACTTGGTGATTCCCAGATGGTTGCGTAAGTTATAATTTGGGTCTGTTCTGTGATGTGTGAATGCTTCAATAGCTCTGTAAAGATCCATTCTGAAATGCAAAAGCCTGCGCCCGATCTAAATAGCATGAACGAAATTAGGTCATCTAGAAAGCACTCAAAGAACACTTTGTATGGTTTTAGCCACTAGACAGGAGCACAGGGGGCTTTCAGCTCTTCTTCCCATGAGTTACGGAATGTGTGTGATAGTAGGACATGCGGAAAGGTTTCAGATGCCTACCAAGAACACACATATGGTTCATATCCATACCTCATGCTGGTGTCTGGATTTGTTGTCCAACAGTGAATGAAGAGAATGAATATAAAGTAAAAAAAATTTTAATCAATCAATAAAAAGTATGCATTAAATCTTGTTAGCCAAGTATGGTGTGAAGGGAGTGATGGGAAGATGCTACTCATATGCTAACCTGGCTTCATCATCACTCAGCTTTCCGGTGTGTCGTGCTTCAAGCCACTTTCAAAAGAGAACTCGCTCATAAAGTGAAACTAAATCATAAAAGCTCTTTGGCTTAAAACTAAACTATTCGCCGCTGCGTGCAGGTTCACTACAGAAATAGCAGACGTTTCTACTTTTGGCGTTTCCACTGGCACTTTGAGTGCAGACACATTCTGCAGCCGTTCTGGAACACATAGCGATGCCTCGTTCTTTGACACAACGGGGCAGTTAGACGGTGTGTTTGTCTTGAAGGCCAACGGTGAGGTGGATAGTTTGGTGAATATTTTGCCTGTTTTGGCCCTCATGGCAGTTGAGCCCAAATGTCTACAGAGTGAAAGAATCCTAGTGATTTGAATTACTGAAATGAACAGTGTGTGTCGACAGTGTGAGCAAGCACACATGTGGTGAAGAATGCGGCATAGACAAAAAAAATGTTTTCTTTTATTAGTGTAATTAATGAAGGGGATTATTTAGCTGACAAGAGCTTGCAGTGTTGCATGACTCTGCTCTGCTCTGTCCTGTGCCAGTGCAGCTGGGCTCGAGGGCTATAGCATCACAAATGCTAAATTAGGTGAAGTATTACTCTTTTACAATACGTCGAAAACAGAAAAACAGTTCTGGTGCCCGTACTAACAAACCTACTTTGTGGGTTATCGTCTAATAAGGAAAGCTTTTTAATAAAATTTTGTAGTAGTAAGAATATGTAATTTAATATGCTTAAACTAATAGAGTGTATACTATTGAAAATATTTGTATGATACTATATCAGTATTATATGAGGGAACTATAATTAACTTAATTTAAAAAATCACTAATCAAATCTGGTATCTGATTCCATTACAGAACTGTCTGGTCCTAATATTCTGATAAGGAGTGGCTGCTGAGGCACTGATAGTGATGCTTGAAAGCAGTGTTTCTAGAGGTGACTCTGATTCTAAACTACTGCCTTTAGAGTTGTTATCATAACCAAGACAGCAGAAGATATATTGACGGATGATGTTGCAATAATGCCATTTAATAGCTTTTAAATATAAGTTGGTATTTCTAAAAGCACACCCAAAGATCACTTCTTAATATCGTCCAGGAATAATGATGGGAGAGCTGGTTTCCTATCATAATCCAAAGATGTCTATCAGATGGATTGGAAATGCTAAATTGCCCCCTATGTGTGAGTGCATGATTGTGCTTATCTTCGTCCTCTCTGCGATCGACTGGTGAGCTGTCCAGAGTGTTTCTCCACCCTTTGCCCAAAGAGTCTTGGGATAGGCTCCAGCAGCCGCTAGACCCTGTTCAGGATAAGCACCTCAGAAAATTAGGGAAAGTTTATTTTTTTTAAGATATATCTAGTCGGTGGCGAAAACATACTAACAGTGTGCTGAAGCCCAGGTGCTTGAACGCTGTTTGTTGCTTTAGAAGCAACAATTGTATCCTTTTATTAACACATGGCTTTAATGAAATGTTAAGTTGGACAAATCACTGAGGCATAGACTTCTGTGTCCACTCTGGAAACAAGACAGAACTCATTACAACAAAAAGATCCCCTTTGGCTCAGAGTCACCCTCTCCATGCATATGATTATTTGGATACATTTAAAATGTGAAATGTTGTGCTTTTTATAGACAAGCTTTGCCTCGGTTGAAGGAGCAGAGATGATTGTGGTGACAGTTTTCTTTGTAACTGATGTTTCTGTTGTTTTCAGATTATTTTGAAACTCCTTACCTTCCTCATCCATTAGTCTTAGAGAAATCTTGGGTGATCTGTCCAGGGCTAACTAGCTGTGATTTTAAGTAGCTTTCCACTTGCATAATCATCAAACCAGTTTTACTAAAAAGAAAGTTTAAGATCATTGTTATAGATTTTTCTGTGTAAATTTGAAACAGATAACACTCCGTAAATAATAACTACAGAGATTTGAATTCTTGTTTCTTCTCACAGTATACTGTAAACTCTGAATTGGATGAGACTGCTCATTTTTTGTTAATGGCCACTGAGTCACAACATATGAAGCAAAAATTATGTCTGATTTCTTCTTTTATTGGAGGCTGGCATCATTAAAATTGTGCTCAGACCATCTATATAGGCTTTGGTTGTAGCTTTAACAGCTTAAATTCCTCATTACATTCTAAGCTACTTGGGAAAATGCTGACTGACTGAGTTATTCTTAAGTTATAGGAGTCAGCAAGAGAAGCCCGGACTAAGGCTACGGTGCTAAGTGTGCTGTTGTAAATGAGCCGCGAGATCGTTCATCCATAATCCATCACGCCTGCTGAATGGAGATCTATGTGGGGACCCTACTTTTTCTTATACCTCTCTAGAGACTGCTCCAGAGACTACTATACCTCCTGGAGAGTAACCTTTGCAATCCCATGGTCCATACTGGCAGCCATATACTCAGCTGAGTTGCAAAATATGCAGCCATAACCCGATTCTCATTGTGAGAAGGGGATAAAACACCAGGCTGGTGAGGAAGGGGGTCTGGGATGGACTCCAGCCAAGCAATAAATGCAGTGCAAGTGAGCTGATGCATGAGAGGCAGCCGAACACTGGGCTGCTTACCGCTCTACAGTGTAGGAGCCGTGCCAGCAGCTCTGCTTTGTTCTGCACATATCCAATTTGTGATTGTCAAAACGCTCTCTTGGCTGCTCTGCACAGCTCCATGCACGCCTGACCACTTGCATAAAAATTGTGGTCTTGCAGGTATTAAGTACTTACTTAACGAAAGGTCACCAACAAGGGGTTCTTCAGGTTTGAGTCATTCTATAACTGTGCAATACATTACAGTAGGCAGATATACATCTCAGCAACATGCATACTTTCTGATCTTGTTTCTAGAAGCCTATCCATACAGAGTAACTGAAATGAAGCAGCTGATATCACCGATATTACTGAATGATATGGTAATCAGCTGACAACTGTGAAATGTCAATGATGACTCACAAATTTATACCTGCAGAGAGACTGAAGGTACAATTAATTATAATTCTCTCAGGTGTTTATTATACTATAAATATCCTGAGGAAACTTTGATTGCTCAAATGTTATTCGGGACACTTCTAAAATTCCTTAGTGATTCTCCGAAAATTCCTTCGGAGAAAGAGCGCTAAATAAAAGCAGACATGACATACTTCTGGCGCAGTTCAAATTATAAAAGTTATTCACAGCATGGAACTAAGGGTGAGAAATAGTTAAGACTCTTATCAACTCAGTTAAAGTTGAAAGATCAGTTTTAACAGATTATTATTGTGTATTATTGTTGGTTATTAGTGTGGCTAAACTGAGTATGCTGTGTGAATTTATTGAGATATCTACTAAAACAAAAGAGGAGACACACATAGGACTAATGCAGTGTTTTGCTGTTTCCTATTAGAAGTGCCTTTTAAAGCAATATCAATATGATTTTTGCTTATACTAATAAACACAGGACCGATATAAATGTCCAATCAATTCATCAGTTAAGCCTTGATATGAAGAAAATGCTGTGGTGCAAAATTAATCCTTACATTGTTCATTTGTATCCAGCTAAATTGTCTGCAGTTCTGCAATTCTGCAGTTTAGGCTTGTGCAAGACTGGGGATTTTACTATGGAGCCTGGAATGTCCATCTCATTGTGTTACTATTTTCCAGAGATGGAAAATGAGATTGCATGCAGGAGAAGAGGTAAAAATCCTAATCCATTAAGCATTATTTTATGTGTGGGACTTATTTTTCCCATGAGCCTCCATTGACTGCTCACTGCTGTCTATGATGTGCTTTTCCTGTGTCTGCTCCCAGAGAGCTATTTTGGTGTTGCCTGCCCTCCTGTCTGATTTACAACTGTAATGCTTGTTGCATTAACCACATACACCCATGTCGCTATTTTATCTTTTCATATTTCTCTATGAAGCTCATATATGGTTTCAATATTTGCTTCCAAGATCTCCCACACAATTCCGAGATTTAGTGTAGGGATTATGCTGGATTTCAGGCCAGCACTGTACAGAAAGAACCTCTCGATACAAATTCCTTAATTTTCTGCAGACACTTTCTGCTAAAAACCAGCCTTTACTGTAAACAATGCCACTTAGTCCCCTGCCCCAGCCGAGCTGCCTGCTCCTGTCAGGACACACAGACTGTCTCCCCTTTGCACAACCTTTCGTCTTGACCGTGTTACCCTGGACGTTTTCCTTCCTTCCTTCATCTGCCTTTTTCTTTATCTTGACCGGTGCTGTCACACTAAATCTGCCTTCAGCTTTCTGCCTCTGATGAAAAGGAAAGACAAATGTTTGCTATACAAATGTAAAAGAAATCAGAGGCAAGAATCAGCCTTTCCACACAATTAGTAAAAGAGGACTGGCTAGATTAAAGAGTATCAATACACTCAAAACCAATATCAAAACGACCCCCCACCCAAAAAAAACAAAAAAAAACCCAACAACCTTTGGCGTGTTAACAGAAAAAACAGCAAAATGTCAAACCTGTCAAAATGATCTTTTTCAAAGCATATCACTCCCCAAGCAAACGTCTATTCACATGTGTTTGCATTATGGCTCACGCAGAGCTAATAAAAGATCACAACATTCAGGAAGATGAATCAATATTTGACAGGCAGGCAGAGCCAGATGCATGAACCATAAAACTGTGAAATGCAAAGAACTGTACATTTCTCTGCTAATCTTCCTTTAATTAAAAAAAGAAAGTGAAAGCAGCAACCGAAAAAGTTTGTTATTACTGAATCAGCATAAAGCAAGTAATACTCCGATCTGTCCATCTGTAATCCTCTTTATATACCTGTGATAAAATTTATTACACTTTATTATCTGTTTCACAGATGTGTGGCCTATAATGCTGTCACCACATAATCCAGGCCTACAGTGTAGCTGACTGCCTGCTGTCTGTGATCAGGAATGGGTAAAGTAATGCTTATATAGCGCTCAAATAGAAATATTGATTCTGCATTATGCTGTAGGAATGAGCTGACATCTCTGACAGGTGCTGGTGTTGCTTTAAAAAAGAAGTTTAATCAGCACGAGTTAAGTTTAAAAACTGGAAGAAAAAACAGCTTGAGTTCAAAACTTTGTTATTGCTTAAGTGTGAAATATGTCTTTGTAGTCAAATGCAGTGAAATGTTAATGCATTGCGCTTCAGGAGCAGGCCTGTGGGGTTGATGCAAACTGATTAAGCTCCAAATTGCACACTAACAGCCAATGTGACTCACAGCTGTTCTTCAGGACCTCTAAACAGGCGTACGAAACCTGCTATTTCAGGGTTTCTAAATGGCCTCCTTTATTACATATAGTAACAGTCAGATACCAACTGTTTTTTTCCTTGGTCTGAAATGACTTTTAAAGTGCTGATTTACTTAAAGCTAAATGATTCCAAGAAGAATTGAAAGAAGAGTTTGTGAGTGGAATTTTATTGGACCGTGAGATGATTCCATCTTGCTGAAAAGGAAAATGAATGCTTTCACAGCAAGCCGTCCCAGATAAGAGTGGCTTGAAATGTAGCCGAGCATTTAGATGGAGCTGAGCAGCTGAGTCGGGGCGCCCTGCCACTGATGATTTGTGGAGAGAACACAAGGGTCAGGCTGGATGAGAGATGGGAATCAAGTGCTTGCGGAGTAAGGCCAGGTGACAAGCATTGAAGAGGCACACCAAAGCACTTGACATTACTGCCCTCCCATATTCTACTCCATTTTGATGGAGATAAAAGATAGATTTCACACTGAAATGTGCTCCACAGGGATTGCTCTGATCTGTCGAACAAGAACCCCAATCTTGTTGGCCACTCGAAGTTCAACATGCTCTGAAAGCACAAATCTGTAGCACACTTATAGGTTACTAAAGCTCCACTTAACCTTCATAATCCAATCTGATATTTATACTTAAAAGGTGTCATATAGAGGTTGTAGCTGCACTGTTACGGAATTTCTCCTTTCTAATATAATTCAGTGATGTTTCATTTCTCAGTATGGGTGTTAAATTAAAACGGGGGGGTGGGGGGGTGGGGGGTGTCGATATCCAGTATTTTCCTGATAAAGTAAAAGCAGATACTTAAACATTTATGTCCAAGCACACCTAGAGTGGTACCTGATAGGCACCTGTCTCACTAGACACTAGAATATATCAGAACAATATCACACCACACTACACCCGGCAAGCCTCCTTATATAGGAGCCTGAACAAAATCCAAACCCAAACCCAAGCAATACCCATGGCTTCAAGAACCGGCCTGACTCGAACTGCTAAATTTTAAACACCAACCCCAAGATGTTCACACACACGAACAGATGTTTGTTATAGCCGACATGATTTTACAGAGCTTAACAGCCTGGACTGAACAACTGAAAACATCCTGCTTGGTTAGACTGATATGTTTTTTTTATCAGCAGGTATTTGTGGAATTGCTGAGTTCCTGGCAAGAACAACATCTCCTCTCTAGATCTTAGCCTCCATGTGCTAATGTTTTTCTTGCTGCTGCTGCTGCTGCTCATAGTTCAGGAGAACTTAACAAACCATGACAATTAACAAACAGCCATGACTTTTCAAACTCAGGAGTTTTTCTGTAGCTAACAAGCGTGAAAGAGGAACAAACAGAAGAGAGGCTGAGAGAGCAAGTGTGTGTGTGTCCAGAAAAGGCAGAGATGCATGAAGTGTACTACATTAAAACCTCACCCCTTAGAAAACAAACCCAAAATGTTAAGCCGCTCTGGATATGAGTGTGCCAAAATCATGATTGTAAATTCATTCAATGAAGAAACTTGAATTAGATTGATGGAATTACAGAGCAGTTTCTTTGTGGAAGGTTAAAAGAGCATAACATTAATAAAATGCAGATGTTGTAGCAAAGTAAGCCAGTTATGCCAAACCATTCCCATCTTCAGGAGTATACATGAATCATGAACCATCAATTTAAATTATTGGTCAAATCTAAGCACCTGTCTGATACTGATCATTTTTTAGAAACACTTATCTGTCAATAAAAATATGATTCTGATGTCATAGTGCATGCCTTGTTTTTACTCTCTCTTGAAGCATTTACATTTACGGCATTTATCAGACGCTTTTATCCAAAGCGACTTCCATTCTCTAACTACAGGGGACAGTCTCC
>JBBPDH010000136.1:12612971-12624043 GCA_037974565.1 Clupeocharax schoutedeni
AATCCGTAAAAGGATCCGATTATCCCAGCTCTATGTGCTAATATAACGAAGAAGATGGTACCTGGTACCGTAACATTTTATTTTTTTAGTACCGTACTTGGTACCGAAATACCGGGTCTTTTGACAACACTAGTGCATAACAAGGAAGGGTGGGCAGCTTGGTGATAGAATTCCTCATCACTTTTAAACGGAGCTGACACACACACGCGCGCACACACACACACACACACACGCGCGCGCACACACAAACACACCCATACAGTATAGACACACTTTCGAAAAGCACACAATAGTGCTGAAGATTTCAGCAACATTATTGAAGAACACTCATAGTTTCCAGACACGTGTAAATTTGATTGTGACTTCTCTGTGAATGTGAGTCCATTCTCAATGATTAAACATGATTTTACCTCAATTTTTCTGAATAATTTCAAATATGACCTGCCAGGAATTGCCTCAAAGCTTTAAAAATAGTGGAGAAAATGTTTTGCTTGATGGAAAGAACTTCACAACTAGTCAATCATGTTAGCTAGAAAGGACTGGGGTAATGTGGAATTCCAGTAGTTGCTGTCCAAAGGCTTCAGAAGTCAGGCATCGCGTCTCAACATCTCCATTTAGTTCCATCACCTCATCTCGTCTGAGAGAGAGGTGGGCTGATCTGAAAGCGAAAGCTCTTCTCATAGCAAATCCCTGCAGGAGTGCTACTGCGGAGCGGAGCTGGAACAGTGCTGGAAAGCACTAGACGCAGCTCATCTGCGCACTGAGGCTGTATGTGCCCATACTTGATCTGCATTACTGCTGAGAACATCCTGCCCTTGGGCAGGACCGTGCAGGCAAAGAGCAGAACATGGCCCGCTTAGTAATTGTGCTTATTTTTAAGTGGTTGCTGAATTATGGACCCTCCATTGAGTGCATTTCCCTGTCAACTTGTTGAGATTGCTTAGGCCCATTTTGGGGCTATGTAAATGCCACACCTGTTAAAGCCAGCTAATGGCTTATTGCTGTACATTTGCCATACATTTTGCACTGCTGCAGCAGGTTAATGGGTGGAGAAGCAATGCTCTTCATGAACCCAAACACCCTCAACAAGGCATCACCGCCTACTGTGCAGCAGCTACGATAGTGCTTTTCAGAAGGCTGGCTATTCCCATGGTAGAAAATACTCAGAAGAAAGAAGTCTAGCATATTGTTGCTGTATCTGTAAATGAGTTTAACTTTAATCCGTGGTAAACTGAATATTAGAGCTAGGCTCCTACAATATGGGCCATAAATGTCAAAATCTGTGTAAAAAATACTGCTAACCTCCCATAAGGCCCACAGGATTCAGGTGGAATGGTATCACTTAGTAAACAGCAATTCGCATGAATTCTCCAGCTTCTGGAGCTAACCAGTGAGAGAGCTAGTTTGGCAATGAGTCAGACTTCTACACGGCAGTTATATGACTACATGTTGCTGATCTAAAATATAACATATAAAAAACACATTTATGAATATTTAATGCCAGATAGTAAAAAACTTTTTTTCTGTATATTATGCTGATTCAAAATTTAACAATATACTGTTAGATATAGTGATAACAATTTAACAATATACTGTGTAGTAGTGTTGTTTTTGGCGGCCTGTCTTAATTGTAGTTTTA
Source organism: Clupeocharax schoutedeni (assembly GCA_037974565.1). Classification (NCBI taxonomy): domain Eukaryota; kingdom Metazoa; phylum Chordata; class Actinopteri; order Characiformes; family Alestidae; genus Clupeocharax; species Clupeocharax schoutedeni. The sequence goes on from JBBPDH010000136.1 coordinate 12,614,611, forward strand.
GTCTAGTCTTTGAATTAAGCTGTCATTTTAGTTTTTATTAGTCTTAGTCCCATTTTCTTATGTGACTAAAAAGAGAGAGTCACTCTAGAGAGAGAGAAAGACATGATTAAACAGGAAGAAATAACGAAAATGAAGAGACGTTTTAGCAGTTTTTATTTTGTAAGCCACATTTAGTCTCGTTCACGAATAAGAACAATATTACACAATATATTTCATTATAGTTATCGTTACATGACCGGCATTTATATTTCGTCTGGTCTCGCTTTTATCATGTGATAAATGTTCGTTGACACCGATATTTAGTCATAATTTTCATTGACGAATGCAACGCATTTAATTCTTATTCAATTTCTGAATTAGTTGAAAAAAGAAAGGAAGAATTAAAGAAGAAAGCTGAGTTTTTGAGGGTTTAAGCCCACAGTGACAATGTGTTGGATAGCATATTTGTGAACTAAGTAGAGCATAAAGAAAACCTGTCTCCGGGGTACAAAGCACCCTGCCTTTGTTTACATTTTCACCAAAGAGCTATGGTCTGTGGAAGATGCATCACAGGTAACATCTCCCCATCTGCACTTTACTGCTTCTGCTTTTCCTCTGCTGTGTCCCCGGCGTTCTATCACAGTTGACTGTAATGGCTTGCAATTCACTTACGCCACATTTTCGTAAATGGAAGATGATATCGATGTGCACTGCACTGTCATTCCTTTTTTCCCAAAGACTTTCTCTGTAATGAAAAGAAGCAGTGTTTCTCTAATGAGGCCCCTTCCGGAGCTGCCAGGTGAGATAGAAGAACCGCAGCGGGTGCAAACACAAAGACAGAAGAAATTCAAACAGCCCGAGAGGAGCCTTCTTTACCGTCTTTGTTTGTGTGTTTCTGTTTATTGGCCAAGTCTCTTTACTCTAGAACTCTCCAGACGCTGATCCATGATGCTTAACAAGCTTTGACAACACTGAACGCACTACGTCACATTATGTAATAAACACACCCACAATTCACCACAATTTATGTTGAAGTTAATTAATAATCTTCTTCGATGTACTTTTGATTGACCAGACACACAAAAGCTCACTAAGGACACAGAGTGCTCTTTATAAGTACAGGATAGAGCCAGGGAAGGGCTTGGGATCACCATAAATAAAGCAAGGTTGTGAGTCATTACAAGAGGACCACACCTGACTGTATTTTATTTCCCAGTTCGTACCACTGTTCCTAAACAGTCTTCTTAGTACATTTGTAATCTCAGTCGTTCAGAACTGTATCTTTATCTGTATCTTTATAACAATGTTCTAATATTTCACTAACCAAATATAACTATTAACTCATATTTACACATAGCCAGGATCTGAGAGCGATTTCATCGTGGAAAGGCCAGCCAAGTGTTAACACAACCAACTTGTTTTGGAGACAGATTGCAATGAGATTGTTCAGTCACTTCAGGAGACAGTTTGAAACGGGTTGGAGATGAAGCTGTGTCAAATGTAAAGTATCTGTTTCTTCAAACTTCTATGTAATCTCTACTCCTCCCAAAGAGAAAAACATCATCGCTGAAAATGAATTATGCATTAAAAGCAGCTCTTGTTGCCTCTAACATTGTAAGAGTCCTTCAACATTAATCTCTCTTTAGTTATAAAATATAATAATGCATACCCTCTTGGCTAAAAAGGCACTTCTGTTCAGCGTCAAAAAATTGATTATTTGTTGTGCCACATTCAAAAATACATATATTCTTTAAAGAACAAAGAACAGTTTAGTGCATGGAATTTTTTTAAAAACTTTATTTACATTAATGAGAGGAGAGTTGTTTTTTTTTACTCGCAAGAAATGACACATAAATAGTTTTCATAAACCAATGATGAATTTTTATGATAGCTTCTGGTACAACCAATTTTGCTACATAGTGGACCTCTTGCTATATAGTGGACCGCTTTTTAAATTTAGTTGGTTATATAAAAACCTGGCTCAAGTTATTTGCATCATAATATTACAACAAAGATTAGGCAAAATCAAAGCAATAAATTGGCTGGTTGCCTTTTCCAGTCTTTGCTGACATTCCTAATAAACAGAAATCAGTCATGGCTGCAAAAAGAATTTATTTTCGAGGGGCACGAGCTTACATTAATCCTGCTTGGCTGAGAACATTACTTCTGGACAGTGGGGTGGTGGAGCCGAATAGTAACACAGGCATCCATCCTCAGCCTCTATTTCCTGTGTACTGGCACAGTTCCATGCGTGTGTGCAGGCATTTGAAACATGACTGTGTGCCTCTCGGAGAAACAGTGTTTCATATGCCAGGACTGATTTCCCTGTCCCCCAGCCCAAGAGCCGCTGTCCGCAGCCATCTGGCACAACTGAGGCTGGCAGCAGAGATGGCCATGCTGAGTGCTGCTGCGTTCTGGCCTGCTTTTTTTTTTTCTCCTTGACTAGCCAGGCAGCCTGTGCTCTGTGTCATATAAAGCGATGGAAATGGAATGGCTCCCAGTGCTTTTTTTAAATCCCACAACCTTTCAGGTTCTGACACCTCAAATCCCGCTGGCACCTGCTGTGTAAATTCACCCTGTGCTTCACTGTTAATTTGTGAGAAACCTCACTGCCAGGAGGATAGAGACCTCATCACGGGCACATTATATGTGCTGAACTGCTCCCTGAACTATTATGTTAGAGACGGATTTTGTTTGTTCCAAAAGACCGAAGTCAAGAAGCACTTTATATCCATGTAATCCCATCCATATGACATACCTGACTATACACCCCTATGTGTATTAAATGCATTGTATTATTTTAGATGGTATTCTCTTAGCACAGCAGTGTATAAGGGAGTTCAAGAAGCATCAGTTGTCAGGGCTGAGGTGCACTGATATGAAAATAGACAAAAGCAGCTCCACGCTTGATGGATCAAGCTTTGTGTCAGTTTTCATGAAAGGCAAATTCAAGAAAGCCCTTCAAAAAGTCTTACTACAATGTCCCAAACACTCGACATGGTTTGTTTTGACTCGGCCTGCTTTGGTCTTTTATTCTCATAACATCACACCAGACGCAACCTCACAAACTATTGTTAACCACAATGTAGTTAATATGTGCTTAACCCTAGCTTAATTGACCGCTGAAAACACACCAACCTCGTTAATTTGAATTAAGTGGCCTATAATTTGTGAATTTGTCCCCTAATTTGACCTTAAAAGTGGATTTAAGGCAAGGCATGAGCCCCTTAATCTTAAACGTAAGACATTAATTCAGGAAGTGCTATTATTTAAGGGACAAATGTGAAAAAGTAAGGAAAAATTCAGTAGTTTTACCCCTAACTCGACCTTAATCTGTGCATCTCCCCTTATTTTCTTACATTTCTTGGAAATTAAGGCCAAAATTATGATAATTTTAAGGGGTGTGTGAAATTGAATGTACACACACACACACACACACACACACACACACACACACACACACACACACACATACACAAATATATATATATGTACTCTGAGGGGAACTTGTTTTTCTATAACCAACTTGCAGTGGCAAGGGATATTACATTTGATTTGATTACATTAATGTTTCAGTTGAGATTTACAGAAATGTTTAAACTGTGTTAAAGGGAACACTGTTGTTAAAATGTTCCTTATTTAAAGTGTTTGGAAACCAAGGGTCATTGCACTTTTGTTCAAATAGCAGTACTCTAAAAATGAAGGTGCAGAATATACTACTTCAATTTTGCATATAACTATGCGATTAATCACGATTAATCTCAGAAAATCATGCAATTAATTGAGCTCTAAAATTGTAGTCCTTGCCTAGCATTTATATATAGAAATGTGTGTGTGTTTATGCAACGCTTGTTATCAATCTGTGAAACTGAGAATCATTATCAAAGTGCGACCATTGGCTCCCAATCCTGGTAACCCCCCTGGAAGGAGCAAGATATTCCCCTGCTGTTGATCAGGGGCCATATCAGCACACGGTAGAGTGAATCCAGAGGAAGAGCTTTCACTGGATTGCGTGTCCATCAGCAGTGCTGCCCACTGGGCTGAGGTGTTGAGAGCAAACAGGCACAGAGGGAGTCTGGTTACACACAAGAGTAATTGGCTCACATAAAGCGGATTTACAGGGTGTGAGTAAAGAGACCAATGGGAATGGCAATTTCACAGCCAGCGGCCTGAGAAAGCCCTGCTTACTCCATGCTGGTAAACCATGACTCAATCATTAACAATTACATAATTTTATTCATTTTTTATTTTTTAAAAATCCTCTCACTACTCTCATTCTCTCTTTAAATTCTATAGTGTATACAGTCAGTGGTTAAATCTCTTTGGCACAAAAGTGAAGCTAAACATGTCATCTCTTTTGTGTAAGCCTGGATCTAACATCTGTCACACACTATTTTAAGAGTGTTTACAGGCCTGGTCTCAACACTATCCTCCTTTTGTGTTTTCAGATAAAGACTGAATCTGAGAGCATGGCTTGGCGAGGCATGTCCTGGCTTTTGATGTCTTTTGCGTTGGTGAGTATGGAAACTTTTACCTTTCCTTTGTTGTTGTTTTTTTAAGCTAATGTGAATTTGTTTTGCTCGCTATAAAATTACTATTCAGTGGATTCTTGTACTGCATGGGAACAGCAGATGTTGTCAGTGTGACATTTCACTTGTTTACACAGCTATAAAATACTATCTGAGCCTAACTTTTAGCAGGCACCTGTATTTCATTGCTTGAAGTTTTAAAGCTGACATTTACACTAAATCTTAAACCCTGTAAATTTTGTTCTGCTGAATAGAAAGAGATTCATTTCAGTAATCCGCTACACACTAATTGCTTCAGTGTGTTCAGTTTGCCAATTAAAAAGGAGGTGACCAAAAGAGGAAAAAAAAGAAAAGAGAATTCTTTAGCTACAAATCGATTGGCCAGCTGCTCTCCATTGATGCTGAAGTAAGCAGGTTTTGTGAGAAACATGGAAAGTAGGCATGCAAAGTCCTCCATGTACAATGAGCGCTCTTACGGTGTGGCATCCTAGCAGCTAACCCTGTACTGCCAGCAAGGCAAACAATCAGCCAAAATGTCAAGAGCATTTCCTTCTCCTTCCTTCTCCTCTTTCAGAGGGTGCTGTTCAGTGTGCTGTACCAATAGCCTTTGTTTTCAGAGATCTGTGTATACTGAGATATTGAGTATCTTTGTGTCTATATCTGAACATCACTCTGTTTATTCATCCCACTGTCTGTCTCTAGTATGTAATGTATTTATCCTTATGTCTATCTGTTCTTCTGCAGGGTATCTATCTGTCTATCTATCTATCTGTCTATCTTTCTATCGTATGTAATGCAATCTCTTTGTCTTTATAGGCGTCTGTAGTTTGTTTATCTGTCCGTCTGTCCGTCTGTCTGTCTGAAAATCTGTCGGTTATTTAAACTGTCTCTAGTTATTTTTCCATTTGTCTGTTTATCTCTTTGTATTGTCTCTCACCTTGACTCCAAACAGAAACAACCTTTATGTGGCTTCTATTAAATCTTGATGCAATGTTAATGGGTTCATGACCTGTTGATTGTGTTGGTTAATTTTATGTTACACCATGCAGTTAACTGAGCAAGAGGTGTTTACAGAACACATAAGTGGAAGAGTGTTAAAACACCTCTGCCTACCCCCTTCAGGACTAAGGCCTGTACTTAACTTAGGACTGCGCAGTGTGCCTGTGTTTTTCACACCTCTGAGCTGTTTTTATTGTGCCATTACCTTACACATGTCATTTTTAAAAAAAAAAAAAAAACAGCTGTCCAAATGCTGGCTAGCTCAGAAACCTCATCTCAAAAGAAAAGTCTAGTCAGGAGTGGTCAAAACACTCTTCTGGCATATGAGTTGTTACTTTTGGCAGCTTTATCGCTACTTTTAGGGGCTGCAAAGCTGTTAGTGGGCATGCAGGTAGTAGTCTATATTTTTTTTAAATGTGTAAAACAAAGAATTATCTGATGAAAGACTCGTTTAAACCCTAAATAACTGATGGTCTTGGAGTGACTTCCAGGTAAAACACATTATGAAAGTGATTTTTGCCCACGGGTAGCAGAAAATGTAAGGTAAGCTGGCTGGTTTCCAGTCTCTTTCATTTCTGCCTCATTCTGTGTACTTTTGAACACTCTGTAGCTGCGATGGTAGACTTGGCGTTCGGTTTGCGAAGAGGGAAAGTGGATTTCTGAACTGATATGGGTGGTGGCCTGGTGGTCGTATGTATGACGTCATTTACTTCAATGTTTGGAGTGACATCATATGTACGGCTGCTAAACTGCTACATGGGACATCAAAACCCTCTCAGATGTTTAAGTAAATGTAGAATATAGCACATAAGGTAAGAATTACATGCTATACTCAAGCAGCCCTGTTTCCCCTTACAACAGGCACATCTTTCAGGCTATGCTTCCAGATATTACTGCTGAATTCATTAGTGTGTGGTGATTAAGGAGAGAAAAGCGGGGTGCTTTTGAATAGCCTCACGCCTGTCTGTAGAGTCATAAGTGCAGTGACTCATGCTGGTGACATATCAGCTAAAGATACCATTTGATTTCTCATTGTGAAAGGAGCTTTATCTACACAATTGATTTAGAGCCATTCTGCAGCACACAGTGTTGATATGAGCTGAGCTCACTATGATCATATTCGTCATCCTTTTGCAACATCTGTGTGAATATTCTTATAAACACAACATTTGGTTTCTTGGTTTAAATGTGTGTTTTTTTGTTTTTTTTTTTTACTATTTTAGGGCTTTCTAAACTTATACTTACGTTATGTTCATTGTGCTCAGAAAATGTATTCTAAATTCTTTGTGGGACAAGAATCTGAAGCTACAGTGAGGGGAAAGAAGTATTCAGACATTTCTTTGCTGTGTTTAATATATTAAACTATATTATCGAATATTTTATATACTTCCAGTACATAAGTACTTTGTCCTTGTAAATATTGATATGTATTGATAGTTTGTAGTGTCTGGAAAAAGTATTCAGTCAAATGAATTACATCAATACCTGCGGCTGTTGGCAGTTACAACTTCAAGACGTTTACAGTAAGAAGTAATTAACGTATTGCAGCATTGTGGTTCAGTTCAGGCAAACTGAACTTTCAATTCCCCAAGCTTATGAGGGTCTCAATGATGGACTCGCAGTTGCAAAATCCACCATAAATCTTTAGTGAGGTTCAACTCAGGATATTGGCTAGACCATGCAAGTATCTTCAGGTTTTTAGAAAAGGTTTTGAGTTTTACTGGCTGTATATCTATGGTTACTTTCATGTTGAAATGTCCATCTTTTCTCCTCTAATGTATCCAGGTATATTGATTAATTAATGTATACTTCGCTGACCTGTTATAACAGTTGCAGAGAAGCAGTTCTGATTTGTCTAAATGTTCTAATTCTCTGTGTGTCTTTTTAGCATAGGGTTGTAGGAAACGAGATGATTTTGGTGCAGCGTGTTACTTTTTTTTTCTACTTTCAGGTCATTTTGCATTTTTTAAATTGTCTGTTGGCTTCTGTCTTACCTTCCTTTTCATTAATTTGAAAGAAATAATGCACGACACACCTGTCCGAGGACAGTCATGGTTCCAGGAACTTTCAAAATGCACATTATCAAACCAGTTGTATTGAAAGTGGTGTCTAAAATTCTTGCTAGGGCTCTTTTCTGTTTAGGAAGCTCCTTCACCTTCATCATGGTTTCTGTTTCATGAATTCTTCCCGACTGACAGCAAGGTTTTTCACAATGACACTGGATGCAATTTGTAAATTTTTTTTTGTTGCAAGGTTAAGATGAAAGATTTTATTTATTTTTTTTTTTACAAATATCATTTACAAATTTACAACTATCTGTATTGTAATACAACATCTTAGGATTTTTGTTATCATTGTTTCATTTTAAACTATGTGTATATTTAAAGCATTGGAGTTTGATTAAATATCATAAACGTCACATTTAGTTCTTAAAGGGCACCTCTTTTTGCAGAGTGTAACTGCCGTGGGTGCAGGAGATCCTAAAGCTGAACCAACGACAGATTTCTCTCTTGCTTCTGCTATGGGGGTGATGGAGGGAGGGATCATGACTGAGTCTCAGTATAAATGTCTGGAGCTTTTGAGGAGAGATGGGCAGCACAATAAAACAGGTAGAATAAGAGATGTTATTTCTTTTCAATTAAGCTCAGATTGAATGGCAGCTTTTGGAGCTTTTTTTCTGTGGATGATTTTGTTAAGTGCCAGCCTCATGTTCTCTAAGCTGTCAGTGATGGCACTGTGCAGACTAATGAGCTGCTGACAACTGCAGCTGACACCTAAACCTTTATTTAGCTGTGAAGGAGAACTGGCTTTTCTATTTATGCAGATGCCAGATTGCACTTTTTTAAAATAATGACTAGTTTGATGATTAAATGAGTAATCGGTTAAAAAAAAAAAAAAAAAAAAAGCTAGATAATGAAAATTGACAGAAATTATTTGCAAATAGCTTTTAAAAAATCAATTTTAAAATATTTACATACAACTGTTTCCTAATGTGAGAGACTGACAATGTACTATCCATTATCATCATTCAAATCACCAATTTAATTTTAGCGGGGTTGTTAAACAGTTCCGTTTTATTTGAGGTTTGTTTTTTCAGTTCTAAGTTTTAATAGAGCAATCATAACCATCCTAAACCTTCTTGCTAGATTCCTACTGCAGCAGGTTCTGGGACGGCTGGCTGTGTTGGGATGAAACTCCCGCAGGGACGTTTGCTTCTCAAAGCTGTCCGGATTTTCCCAATTTTGACACCTCAGGTGAGACTCACAAAGCTGTCAACACAAACCATCAAAATCCCATCTCAGTATCAAAACACTTGACCCTTCAGATCATTCAAGACCAGATGTTTTATCTGTAGTGTTTTCTTAGTAAGCTTGTGATATAACATCAGATGCTGAGAGTGAACTCTTGTCTTAGGCACGTGGCTGAAGTTCTTTATAACAAAAAAAAACCCTTTTTTTTCTCCAAAGTGTCTGTGAAAGCTTGTCTGGGCTCTATTTGGTAAAATGAAAACAATTTATTAGCTGTTGGGAGAAAGCAGCGAGCAGCATGAGAACATCTTGAGCTCTCCTCACATGACATCGCAAAAAAAAAAAAAGGAAAACTCAGTTATTGTTCATTTTCTTTGGAATTCACTAAGTCTCTCTAGGAAAGGTGGAGGGGTTGCTCTGGTTTCATTGTGTTAACACCTGAGCTGTCAAGGTCGGGAGGTAGGATAAACCCCCAAGACCCTGAACTGCCTTGTGGCACAAAGTAAGCAGGAAGGTCCATTTCCATGGCTTTATTCGAAAACTTAGAATACATACAAACGAAAAATAAGGACAATGACCAAGTGAAGAACAGAAGCACAATCAGGACTTAAATACACAGACAGGACTAGGGAAAACGAGATACACCTGAGGAAGACTAACAGGGAACAGGTGAGGGGG
>JBBPDH010000136.1:12661284-12676032 GCA_037974565.1 Clupeocharax schoutedeni
CACACGCACACGCACACAAAATCAACAAAAAACCCACCTTTGATCAAGAGCACAAGGCTGAATGTGGGGTGAGCGATGAGGGTGTGCTGGCGAATGCCAGCATGCCAGCTATGGCAGTAATGAAACGCTCCACACTGATGAGACTGCAGCCAGCTCAGCCTTGGTTTGTTGATATTCCATACTCGCCTGTGCAAGACGAAGTCAGAGGGGGGACATTTCAGTGATTATCTATTTATTATGGCCTCATATTACACCGTATACAAGTGCACATTTGAGTACTGTTACCAGAGCAGGACTTGTTGCTGTCATGCACTGCATTTCTGATTGAGCAAGTCTCCTCTGAAGAGAATTCACGAAAGCTCTTTGACGTACAAGAGGTTGTGAAAGGCCTTTTACGTGACTTCAGATAATTTAAGAAATCCCCACTACACGACTTTGCATCCTTGATGCAGGATGATGAAAGATATATAAGTGCTTATTACTTAGGAGAAGGCTTTCTCAGTTGGCCTTCAGTTGTGCTGGACCAGGCTCTTACCTCCAGTTGTCCAGACATCTCCCCTGCAGGGCCATTAAAAGGCTATAAAAACGCCTCCTGCTCCCTGTGACTCATCCCCAAATCAATAATGCCTCTCCATCTTCAACATCCTTTTTAAACTATAGCTGTACAGGAAGAGGAAAGGCCAATTAATTAGTGCTTAAAGCTTTGGTTTCGACAAAGGATTAATGCATATTGCTGAGTAGGAAAAAAAGAGAGACAACTGAAGGGTAATGCAGTGAGTCAATAGGAGCATCAACAACTAACTACATGTGAGAAACCGCTTGAAGCTACCTACACAGACAGCACAGTCAGAGGGATTTTTAACACCTAAGTGAAACTTCAGAAAAAGACATTAAAAATCTAGTCAAAGTGCTTCGGCTTTTGCAGGTCGGAGTCCAGCAGCAGACCCCAAGGGAAAGGTCAGTGTTGTTCAAAGCTTTTGAAGTCCAGCAGAGTTTCCTGACACTACGTGGCATGCACTCCTCCAAGATAACGGATTGCTTCCTACTTCCTCACTAACAGCCTCACAGCCAGAAAGACATTGTGGGAAACAAACACTGAGCAACTAAAAGTAGCTGCAGGGAAGCATAACAATGAAAAGGTGAATCTTGCAGAAAAAAACATACAAAAAGATACTTTTAGTGAGCATGAGAACAAGAAAAGCCCAAATATGACATAAAGGTTAGTGTATTTATTCTGGGACCTTGATTCCAACTTGTACAGTCAATTATGATATGCATCCTATAATATTTTGCTTCAGACCACTACAGTGTAACAGCAAGTCTACTTTTAACAATGGGCCTACAATGTCTGCTGTAATGCCCTGGGTGTACAAAACTGCAGTAGCTGAAATAAATAAAAAGTTGTTTTGAAACGTACATATACAGAATAAACTATCTGCGTCATTAACACAGAGTGCAGAATGAAGTCATTTTACAAGAGAAATTCGACACAATGCCTGCAGCCAAAAAAACAAAAACTAACAAACAAAAAAAGCTTTGCAAAATGTCCAAACTGTGACTGATCTTTAAATTCATATCATATATAAACATGATTGGGATAAATAATAAAATTATTTCTTAAAAAAAAAAACCAAGGAAACAAACAGAATACAGTTTCAGTGGATGACAAAATCAGAGTAACAGGGTTGAAGACATTAAGATCACAAGATAAATAACCCAGCTTTACTTCCTCTCAGTGGAAGGATTTTTATCAAGTTTTCAAATGCACATGCAAAATAACACACCTTCACCAACAAATGGTTTAAACCTTGTAGGACTTTCAAAGTCTTTGAATGTTCTCACAATGAAACATCATTGCTAGGCAGCAGCCCTTTGCAAATCATTTGTTGTTAAGAAGTTGCCCTTCGTCTTAAGTGTCATTCATTCGCATAGTCATTTTCCTGACAGTGACATACACAAACATCAAAGAGCTGTTAAGAAAGTAATGTACAGTAAAAGTCAAAGCTTGTTACATTCGCAAACAAATGTGCACAGAAGCAGCAGAGATTTGTGGAAGCTAAAATGCTAGACCTGCATGGTGGAATTTTCTGCACAATAATAACTGAGTATGTGTATGTGATTTCCACTGTGATTCTGCTTTCAGTCTGGACGGCCCATTGTTGTTTATCTTTTCGGTCGGTCAATGTCATCAATAGCTGCGAGGAGTTTCTGTCTGGCCTTCTTGTTGATGTGAGAACCGAGGCAGACGTTGACCAGGTTGGCCAGCTGCTTCATGGAGTATTCCTGCTCAAACACAACACACCGTTAGAAAAAACAAACCCATGACCGTCTAGTGAAAGACATCTCTCGCAAACACAATATTTAAGACTGAAAAACACGCTTACAATAACACAAAAGATTCCATACCAGGCCTTAAAGCTATCATAATACAAACACCATCGCTTCTCATTAGTGTGCGGGAAAACTCACTAAACTGAAAGGAAAACCTCCATCACAGTGTTTTGATGTTTCTTGTTCTCCTTACTGGAAAACAATTAGCAAGGATTTGCCTTTTGAGAATTAAAGGCTGCATTTGTTTAAGAAGTGAATGTAATCCACATTAAAAATCAACTATGGGGTCTTAAGAAGAAATGCTGTGTACTGGAATGCAGTGTAGCTGTGGGGATTGTGTTTTTTAAGACGGTCATTTCTGAGACAAATTCAGTATTTTATTCTCATAAAGCAAATTCCCTGTTAATTGTTTTTTTTTTCAGTGAGGGGATTATATATAGCTTTAGGGAGAAAATAACAGAGTTAACTTTTGACTTTAAACAATGTCTGCGTATCACTTTTCAGTTTGTATTTACTTCGTTATAGAATGAAGCAGAAACACAGTCCTCTGGGTGATATTTATTGATGACAGTTATGCATTCATATTTGTCAGCTTTCCAAAGTAACTTGCAAACAGCATCTTTGTCACATCCCAGTTCAAACTTTCAGGTGAAAATCCACCTGGTTTTTAAGACACGGATACTTTTTGTTGCCATAGTTTGACAAGTCGAAAGCCTTTTTTCGGATTTGACTGGGTTTATTGTGACTAAGAAAGCCAAAGTGTTGAATCAGTCTTAGACTATGTTGGAAATGGAAATTCATAGGTTTGGTGGTCACAAACCTAAGAGCTCTGGATGATATAGCTTTAGGTTTAAGTTTTGACATCAGAAGCAGAACATTAAGTACAGTTTGGTCTGCTGACAGACACTGGGCTCCTCACCCTATGGTTCTTGATAAACTGCTCCATGTCATTCTCCGTCAGGTAGTAGGCCTTGATGTAGGTCTCCACAAACTCCTTATCTGGGATGGGCCTGAGGTCCGTCAGCTTCTCCAGCTTCATGAGGAACTGCTGGAAGTCCAGTTGCATCAGGGCTCGGCCCTCGTTACTGCACTTCTTCACATTAGCATAGCTGGCAGACAGCGGAGGAGAGGAATGGAAGCTTCAGACACATACGGGCTCACAAGCTGCATTCATTAACTTTGAGCATTTCCATGGAAAACACCACAGTGAATATGTAGAGAAAAGAGTGCTAGTGTATCTTTCAGTCATGCTCCTTTATCTTTTTTCATTTTTTTTCCAAACATGCAATGCATAGTTTCCTTCTTTTAGACACAAATTTTGTCCTTGATTTTTGTGTCTGGGGAGAAAAACAACTAATTAGGCATCAGGACTGGGCAATATGATAGTCATTACAATATACTGTTACAGTGTGCTTCTCTCAGCCTAGCATGATATTGTCAGTATTTTATCACAAAGAGAACATAATTAGTGCTGTATAATTTGCTATGGTCCAGCACAGTGTGTCAAACATTAAATAAAAATAATTTCCAACAATTGTTATAGTGTTATTTGAATATGGCACTACTGGTGTCTTTTGTGTTGGTTACAACAGATGTCTGGAAAAATAAATATCATAACATTTCAAGTACCATTATTAGTATCATTAGTACTAATGTTTTTGCCATATTGCTTACCTCTAATAGGAACAGGCATTCTGACTCATTTTGACACTCAAGCTAAATGGCCATTCAGTAAATCAGGGAAGGGGGAAAACACAACAGAAATGTACGACTTTGCCAATTAGTGCTGTTTACATTTGTTAGAGGACTGTGTTGGGGATATGCGTCTAAAAATTCAGTTAATCAATGTTATTTTATTTTTTTGTTTTATTTAAGTTTGATTTTATGTTGGGTGAATATAAGTGGCTGCTAAAAAAAATGCAATCATTTTACAATAAAATGATTGAACATGATCATTCTAACATGACTGTTTCATGTTAGAACCTAAAATCTAAATTTTTGTTGAATATATCCGAATATATTTACTTTTTTTTAAAATACCCTAATAGTGATTTTGGCATTGGATCATTGGCACCTTGAATAACAAATCGAGTACCACTACCCATCTCTACTTTGAACCTGTCAATTTGTCCCTGATAAACTAGAATATTAAAAAATTAGTCGTCTAGGAGATGTGTTCTGTCACTTTATTAGGGCAGGTCACATACATAAGCATTGAGCGTATCTTCACTGAAGCTGGACTTATGCTGAGACAAAGGCTATGAGAAGAATAAAGCACAAAAGAATGACACACTAGGTCAGTGAGCTCATAAAAACAATGTTGCTGCAACATTGGAGTAAGTAAAAGCTCATTCAGTGATGAGACACAAAAAAGAGGAGAAATGCTCCACACACAAGGATGCAGCAGCCAATGAAAACTGACTAGACCGATACATTGCTGTGGACGGTTGCATCATGAGGTTTGGTGATCATCAACAAATCAATGAAAACTAAAATACTGTGACAATCCCATTGCAGATAACGACCTATAATCAGCAGGAAAATGTTCATTTTCACTACAGTTCAGCCTCATTTCACACCCTACTATGGGCCATGAACCTATAAGCATAACCTCTTATGTGTTTTCCCTAATCTGCATGCATTCAGAGACAATGACACTCTAAGTTTGGCAGGTAAAAGATACCAGAGGGATTTTACTCTGCTCTGTTCAAATGTAAACAGTGCCAAGCCACTATTCTATTCATTTAAACAGCTTTGCAGTGACTCGAAGGCCATGGGCCCTAACCGCTCATCACAACAGCCAATTTAAAGTGTAGCCACATCCCAAGCAAACACACAGCCAGGCAGCTCAGCCTCATTTGACACCAGTGTTTACTTTTTGGATGACAGCAGCTTAATTGCTTTCTGTGGCGGAATGATATTGCGAGACCCAGCAATTGCATCCTCCGTGCTTCTCGGACCTCTGCATCTCTCCAAATATCTCTCTTTCTTCCCCGCCTCTCACGTTCTGCTTGCTGCTGTCAAAGAGCAGCTGTGATGACATGAGTGGTGACTCAGAATATAAACAAGCAGGATTTCTGAGGAGTCCACAAAGAGCAAGCGAAGACAAACGGGCTGAGCGAACAAAGTTGTCAAGGTTTTGAATTGTGGTGGAGCGGCCACTCGGGCAGAACATCTGTCTAGGAATCATCGCTAAAAAGAAATACACACCCTGACAACAGGTCTGTGTTAGAGGTGCAGATGTTAACATCTTGCATTAATTGAATTTAGCCCACCCAGAAGACGTCTGCCACTACACAGGCATTGGGAAACGCTTCACGTAGAAAGTGGGAGGCGAAGCTAAATCTCTCAGAACCAGTATTGATCCAATCCTGCTTGGCTAAAGTAAACTTGCAGAGTCTGGCCCCAGCACTCCTACACAACAGACACAGGAAGAGTCTCTGAGCTTCCCTTGTTCCTTCCCACGCCTTCCATTTCCTCAAGAACGATGCAGTCCTTCCCCTTTCCATGCTTTCAGTGCCTGTATACATCAATAATTCAGGGTTAACCGGATTAGAGAATGCGTCATTTTGATTCTTTCGTATTCTCTTAAGATCTAAACCTCAGCCTGACTGTCCAAAAAGCTATTCAGATGTGTGACGCAAAGCTTTTCTGAATTCAAGTGCTGCCAGACAAGGCCCTTGTTATGCATGTTCCCTGTACGCTATATGTCAGTTTAACAGAAGTGAAGTGAACAACTGGCTTCTTTCTTTTCCACCATAAGCTATTAGACCAGGGTGAAGATGAAGAAACTGGAAAGGGAAAGGAAAGGTATCTCAGGACAGTGCTGCATATCCAGACTGTTCTTTCTCAGTGCACCACTTACCCACACACTCCTTGGGGTTTGTTTACAATGCTTTATTTATGACAAGCAGATGTTCAAACAACTGGATGATAAAACCAGCAGAAAAGATAGGGGAGAACCAAATAAATTTTGCTATGATAGAAAATCAGGCAGCTGACAGTCTCCCAAGAAGCCACTCTGAGAAGCAGCAGACTTGTGTATATAGAAATTGTTTTTTCACTCATCACCATAACTCACCAGAGACCTTCAGCATCTCACAGCATCTCTTACAGTGTTCTGGGAATATTTACGAATGTGCCCAAGAAGCAAAGAGGGAACCTCCTCCAAGACTCTTTCCCAAAAAACACAAACCCTCCTCCACATAAACGCAGAAAAAGGACGATTTAAAAAGAGATAGATGGGGCAGCTAAAAAGTTCTGCAAAGTCCAAATCCAGGTGTCAATAAATCTAATATGCCACAGGTAAAACTTCACACACCCTCTATAATCCATTTGGATTAAGCACCATGTCTCCAACAGCTACCACCAATACACAACCAAGCCATAATTGAAAACACTGCAAGGTCGTATTCTCCATTTTCCACTGGATAGTGTGGTATAAGACGCTATTTGCCTAATGTCATCCTGAAACATAAAGAACATGTAAATAAAAGAAGACAAAAAGGCTTGCATTATCAGTTTGGTGAGGTTGGGCACAAGACAGAATTATCTACATATTTTAGCTAAAATTAATTAGCAAAAGGATGTTATTGGCAACCTCCTTCACTGTCAATCATTATATTTGGAAGGTGATTCAAAAGATATTCAAAAAAATGCAGAAAATCTCTTTAGATATTTTCAAATGATTCTACAGCTCCTATATCTTCGTTATATAAAAGCAACCAATATTTCAGCCCTGAATTGATCTCGGTCAGGAAGCACTGACAGCTTGTCACAACAGAGGTGTTCAGGAGCACATTTTCTTTATTTAATTCTCTTTAAGACTCTGTTTTACAATTTATCAACCCCAGCCCTCCAGATGATAAAATATATCATTACTATGTTTAGAACCTCATATCGTTATTTTTTGTCTGCCTCATATATTCCCCAAATTCCTCCAATTATTTTTTATAGTTAGAAATGTTCTACTGTACAACTTCAGCATGTTCTGCTAAACCTCAGGAGCCATTTAATACAGAACACTCCCTTCAGACTCTATCCTTTCTACATTTCATCTCTATTAGATAAAGCTGCACATTCCCAGTCTCAGATTAATAATATTCCAGAGCTAGATTACTTTGTTAGTGGCAATTCATCACTAGAAACCTTTTTCAGTGTTAGACTAAGCTATGTCTACGTCTGGGCAACTGCCCAAAGAGGCTGTTTCATGGCACCGAGAGACAGAACACAGAAGAGAACAAAAACATTCTGTTTCCACTGTGATTAGCAATTACAAAAGCTTAATGGCTGGTTCCATGTTCCTGCTGGTAGGGCAGTGTGTGCTACTCACCCCTCCACTAGTGTTCTGTTGGCTAGTCGAATGCAGTGCTCCCAGAGGACATTTGACACCGGCAAGGGGATCCGCACTAGTCTGGAGACATCTCCAAGTCTTTTATTAAACTGCTCAAACTCCTGTAAAATAGAGACAAAAGTGTTCAATCCCAATTTGTTCAATGCAACACTTTCCGGTCTGTCTTTCTAATGTATTGCTTCAAGCTGTGCAGAACACAATTCAGCCTCTGTCTTGTCTCCTCAGAGTCTCACAATATAATGGAATAAGTAGCATTAGACAATGTGGTAAAAAGCGTTAACACAGTTGCGGCATTGATGGGCAAGAAAAACAGTGTCAATGTAGGTGTGAACTAATTTGTGAAAAAGTCAGACCCTTTGGTGTATTTGAGGTGTTTAATCCAAGTCTAGATGCAAAGGATTCAGCACATCTAGTGTATTCAACTGTAAGCTAGATTTTATGGATTCAGTGTGTACACCCTAACTTGAATTGAACAAAATCAATGTATCATCTGGAGCCAGCATTCAATTGATTCAGTGTGTTCATCTGTAACTTGGGCTCAGTGTAAATATAGCTTGAATTCAATGGATTTAATGAGTTCACTTCAATATCCTTTGAAGACTTTGTGTTCCGCTCTGGTCCTGATGCACTACCTACTTTTGAGGCTTATTTTGTGATAAATCATGATTTACTAGGATTCTTCACTGGAAATCCTTTTTAGTCAAGCCCTGCAAAGCAGCCAGTGCAATGTACGGCCATGGAGCAGAACAAGCCAATCACTCACAGAGGTGTTGATTCAGCTGGACCATTTCTCTCCCTTTTGTGGCATAGGGAAAACATGCCTGTTTCGTATTGGACAGACTGACATATTGTTTAATAGATGCCAAGACCTACATGTACCATACTCGTGCTCTGTTAATGGTGCAAGGACAAGAGTGAGAAGGAAAGCTTTTTTTTCACAGTCCACTCTGTAATATTATATGTTGTTGCTGTCAGGAAAAAAAACCCCAAAAACCAATTACAAAAAAAACCACTGCCCTTAACTTTGAACAGGAGTTAAGTTAACAAGATTTCAAGTCCTTTTGGGCCACTTCTACACATCAGCTTACATTTACAATTCATGTAAAACATTTTAATGACAAAATAGGAAACAGAAGGTTTTGTTTGGACAGCAGAAATATATTTTTCAGCTTAAAATTCTCTTTCTGGTTAAACCAATCTTTTGACCCTATCTCTGTGGGAGTGCCATGATACCTCTGCATGTATTTACCTACAGTGAAACAATCAGTCAGACGGCACAAGAGTTTAGCTATAAATATTGTAACTACGTGGTGTATAAAAATGAAACCAAGCTAAAACCAAGAATTTGATAACTAGATACACAGAGTGAATCGGGCACTTCTTAGAAGGTATGCAAACCTGAGGAGGACTTTTTTATTATTAGCCAAGCTTCCTCAAGTCTGCAGCAGGAACTCTGCAGCATGGTTGAGGACTTATGTAAATCTGTTCACCAGCACATGATTATGCATATTTTGGGATTCAGAGGGCTTCATGTGCAAATAAGCTGTGCTTACAATTTAACAGTAAAACCCCATCTGTTCTGTTAGAATCTCCATTCTGATGAAGCTACAGCCATGCAAATGACACTTTGCCTCCCTATGCAAAATGCATATAGGTTAATGAATGGAGGTTGTGAATAAATATTCACATGCAGATCACAGAGATACTCTCAGCTCAGTGACGATTAACAAAAAGGAGCCAAGAAGCTTCCCCAGCCACTCTTAAACTTGCCTTCTCGAATCTGCATTTCACTCCCACATCTCCACTTCTTAAATATTTCAGATTCTTACAAATAATTGATATCACTGACCTTTTAATCTGATAGAATTCAAGGGGCATGGTGATTAGGGATAAAGAAAGAAAAGAAAAAAACGCAGAAGGAAGACTTCTGCAGAACATGAGACAGGAAACCACCAGTTTGTTTTCCCCTGAAGTGCAAAGAAATGACTGAAGAAAGTTAACTTGATAATGCAGCTACAGATCAATCTCATCTGTCCTCTGCAGGGAGAGATCTGCTTTGCTTGCACCTGCGGGAGCAGATTTAGGTCAGCACATTCAAAACACGGAAGGCATTTTTGTGCATTTTTCTAATATGCTGAAATACACACAGAGTGGGAAAGAGTGACAGCTGTCCAGACACTCTGGCTTAGAGTTAAGACCCATAGAGTCCTTCACAGCAGGACTCAGAGGAACAGCACTTAGCTGAACTACTTCAGTATAAACATGAAGCTGTGTGAGTGGGCAAGGTTGCAAAGCTATAAGCCCTTCAGAATGCTGGCCACCAGGCCTGGGGTCAAAACAAGGTCAAATCCATTTAAATTCAGACCAATCAGAAGACAAGCTTCAACTTAATTTACATATCCTGATATATTCTCAAGCAGATTCTCCAAGTTTATTAACTGAATTCACAAGAAGAATGTATTTACTTAACCTTCTGAAATGAAACTGATTATTTAGCATAGACTAAAGACTTAAATTAACAGTTCATTCACAGTTCCAATAGAACTTATCCAGAAGCGAAACATCTAAAGAATCATTTGAACATGGTAAGGCCATTCAGCATAACCAAGAACATATATGGAAATAAGTAATATGCTGAATATGGCCAAAATGAGCTGGTACTACAAGACATTTTATGGTTACAATACAGTACTAAAATATAGAGAATATGAAATATTTTTGAAAGAGTGGCTGAAAATTTCAGACTTTCACTGATACACCTCTCACTTAATGAAGGAATGAGTGCTACACATATAGGCTGACACTATGCATGGACCAAAAATCAACTGGGGTTGAAAAATATGTCTCAAATCTGTATAGTATAACTAGAACTCTAGTTAATGCTGATAATCAAATGGAATCTTTACTGTAAACCAATAGGAATGTGCCAATTATATTATCAATAATCTTTACATCCTCTTACATTTGATTGGGTTTTGCAGTAAGATGATGATGATGCTCTTTTGGAATATAGAAGATGGGCTGATGTGAAATGTCAGCAGTAATGCAGTACAGTGATTTGGTCACATTTAAAAAAAAACCACATTAGACTTGCCATGATTAATTAAAAGAACATACCACAGTCACAAAAGGACACCACACACCTTAAATGGTCAAACCCAACTTTTATCAAAGTGCATCTGACAGTTCACTACTCCCTCTTTTTTAATCTGAAAATGAAGGGAACTGGGGATCGGCCTCTGAGGAACCAACACATTGTACTGTCACGTAAAACCCATTCAGCCCCACACAAACACATTACCTTTAAAAGGACATCCACATAGACATTGTGCTGTGACATTATCTCTTTAATGTCCCATTTCACTCCCGCCATCAGCAGCAGCATCTGCTCGTAATCAATGGCTTTGGCCGCCACTATCCAGTAAGTGGGCTTGCGCAGCTCACTGGCTGTGGACACCGTCTGCACCAGAAAAGAACAGTCAGGAAATTAGTTCAATGAAGGATCTATGCATAGTCAATGGTCCATGAGTTAGGGGTTGTAATCATATGACAGTTTGGATAATGCAACAGGTAAGCTTAGCTACAGAAAAAGAAGTCATTGTTTGCACAAAAATATGTTTGGATATATAGATTGAGTCAAGACCAGCCTAGCTGTTGAGCAAAAAGGATTTTTCCATGATGAGTCAAAGGAGAAACTCCAATGAAATTACACTTCAGATCACTACTCTGCTGCAACAATAGCAAACAGCAGCATCATTTTCTTTGGTATAAGCAGGTAAATACAGTGATAACGTATTTTATTTACAGTAATTAAAAATACAGGGCTTTAAGAAGAACAAAATGGAAAACACTTGAGACGCTCCAAGGGGGAAAGCAAGGACAAATATATAGCATTCACAGATTGGCTACTTTCAAAACCTACTTTTTGAGTACAGATGACTATGATGCCCCGGCCTCATTTGCCACGACCCCTCGTCCTCCTGCTGGGTTGCTGCACCCAAACATCCCAAACAACAAAGGACGAGGCCCGGATGTCACAAAAGCCATAAAAAAGCAGAGGATATCTGCAGTTTCTGCATGTATGAGAGGGTTTATATATATATATATATACACACATATACATACATAGTAACCCCTGTTTGTACACGGATCAGCAGTCATGGTTTCAGTCTGTCGCTAATTGTTCGCTGAATCCCCCTCACACGTGCGGAAACTGCATATACACACACACACACACACACATACGTATATGTGTGTTGCCTCGCTCAAGGGTGAGGAAAACTAAGACAGAAGGAATCAGTGCTGGTGACTTAAAGCTCTGTTGGGCTGTGATGGCTCTAGCACTGGGCCAAAATCCCCCCTTTTTTATTAACCAAGACAACTCTCAGCGCCTGACAGGAGAGAGACAAAAGAAATTGAAAGTTCTTGATGAGACAGACAGAAAGGGCAAGTCTATAAATAGTTTAAGGAGGCTGACCTGTGAGTAGAACTGTTGGAGGAAGGGTTTCTTGGCTGGAGGCATCATGGTGTCCAGATGAGGCTGAAGGAGCTCAAACTGCTCAGCCAGGAACACTCTGTAGGGAGTCAGAGGGTCACATCAGCGGCTGCTTTTTAGCACAGCTCTCAGGGGCACTAGAAAGGGCTTACAATAGAGATCACAGTTCCTCAGAGTCATTCCACCAGTCAAACGCAACTGGACCAATTGAGAACTCTACATGTTCTTTAAAAAAACACCTGCTTTTAGCACTTACTCGATTCTGTTCTCGGAGGCACTTGCAGACCTTTAATGAAGTGAACAGTGGAAGACGTGATCTGAATTACAAAGTTCAAAACTGAGCAATGTCAGGGTCTTTTATACAGCATTTTATATTTTTTTTGTGCTGCCCTGTAAATGTATTGTTAGGAAAGAAGAAAAGAATGATCAGGATGGATATAATTGGATCAGGTTGGAGGGGCAGGGTGCAGGGCAGGGTGCCTCCAGGATCAGGGCTGAAAAATAAAAAAAATCCATAAACTCATTTATTTTTGTGGGCCTGCTGGGATAACACAAAAAATAAATTCATGATATACATGAATGGAGACCAACAACAAAAGAGCCCAAACCTAGTAATCCTGCGCACTGGCTGAAAGTAGCGTATTGCCTTTGAATTATTTCTAAACAGGCTCACTTTAATTAGTTTTGTAAACTCCACATTAAGGACTGAAAAGTGAAAAGGCCTTTTGGGGAAGATTAGAGAACTTGTATGTATGTATGCTTGCTTGTGCCTGTGTGCGTGTATGTGGAGGGTGGTGTGTAAGGGGTAGTTAAAGCAAGGGTGGGTGGATTGGGAACGCTTTTGCTTGTACGCTACTAAGTCACTAATTTCGCTGTGCCGCCGCTCGTCACCACACCACCACTTTTCTCACAGTTTACTGCAGAACCCGTTCCATTTCAGAATTAAAGCATGTCTATATTAAGAGTATAGACAAGTCTAAGAGTAACCAATTAAAAAAGATGGTAAACCTCAACTTTATACTCAAGAGGAACACCTATTGTTATGTTGCCTTTATCAAATGACCCAACCCAATTATGGGTAGCTTGGAAAAAATCAAAGCAATTGGTTACAAAACTAAATCCGCAGCACAGGAAACTCATATTAATGATTAATATATGCTATGTGCATATGATAAGGGCTCACATTTGTCATCAAACAAAATGCCTAAGGGAGGAAAATCTACCAATGTATAATACTGGTGGTAGGGAATACTCCATGCATATTAAGGGAAAAAACAAGGCACTGTTCTGTCTAAAAATAAAAAAGGATTCTTTTTTAATACCTACAAATGAATATAGAGCGCACAGAGCATATGGTATTGAGCCTACAGGCTACAGCCCATGGATGGCAGTGACAGAACCTTCTTTTTTCCTCTTGTAAGATTAATTTGTTTATGTGATAAAGGTATCTCTTTACATGACACCGTAATTACACCCGCCTACTCATTTTTGATACAGGCAATCAAAGAGTATATTTGACTAATGTTTGAGTAAATGTAGATAGTAGTGCCAAGACAATTACACTACATGGACAAGTACTTCACTCCAATAAACATTGCAAGAAATACATCTTTATATCCCAGCTTTAGCTTTTGGAATGACCTGCCCCTGTGGATTTAACAGATATACATGTTCTGAAACACAAAGTGATTTATATGCAGCAGTAATACTAGCACTCTGTTGCTGAAAGAAAATACTGTGGCATTAAGGACATCCATTAGGTCACTTCAAATATCAGCTTTCACATAATGCTACTTTCTTGCTATGGCCATGTATGAGGTCAGCAAATGCAGATGTAGTTAGCTGATGGGCAGTAACACGTCAGAGCTTAAAAAAGTACACCAGATTTTGGGCTTAAAAGAGTACATCATACAGGAGTGCAAGAGCACAATTACTTAACAGGCAGTGCAGAAGATTATATATCCAGAGACTGCACAGGAACAAAACCGCCCTTTGCATTGTAAAGACATTTCATGATTGGACCAACAGCAATAGCCTAAAATTACTGCGGAAATTTTTCTAAGAGACAATAGATAAGAGGCTTTGCACCAACAACACGTAAGCAAGAACATTCCTAGAAGTCTAATCCTAACCCAGATTCTTAACCTACAAGGCTACAAAAAATAGAGTTTGCCCTTTCAGTTTAAAAAAGAAAATGGAGTGTTTTTGCCAACATGCAAAGATGAGAACAAAAACACGTTATTTCTGGTTTGAGAGTCTTCAGCAAGCACAAAGGCAGCGGCACTCACATGATCACCACTCGTTACTCTATTACCCTGACCAAGTACAGACTTTCCACCCACAGTGAGGCTTCACACACTGGGCCTGCAATCAAGACTCTGTTGCCATCATCGACATTTACATGCCTGTTGGGTTGCACTGTCCCTTGTGTGCAATATAATCGATATGAATCTAAAAAGTGAGAGTATAAGTGATCATTCGGTCATACGTGCACACAGTGTGAACAGCACGAAATTCTTCCTCTGCATTTAACCCATTCACCAGGTGAAGCAGGGGGCAGCCAGGAACA
>JBBPDH010000136.1:12690641-12712846 GCA_037974565.1 Clupeocharax schoutedeni
AGGCGACGTTATTTAACCAAATAATGGCGGTTGACAAGTTAAACTTTTGAGGAGAAATGCGACACAGAGAAGTTACGTACTGCACAAATTTTAAGACCCATGTATAAGAATTCAAGACTTTTTCAAGTCTTTTTAAGGTATTATTTTCAAATTCATAAATTCAATGCTTTTAAGACTTTTTAAGACCCCGCAGGAACCCTGTATGTAGAAAACATTTCAGATCTTTGAGTTCAGCTCATGAAAAATGGGGGCAAAAACAAAAGTGTTATTTTTGTTCAATATACGTATAAATAAATATTGAGGACAATTTGAAAACCTAGAACCTGTTTGACAGAACTTCTCTGCTTGTTTTACTTTGCTTTGACAAATGTCACCAATAACTGCAGTTTCTCAGGGTTAACATGCAGTCACGCATAAGTGTCATTCTGTGGTCTTACCCAGCAGCCGGGGGGCACGTGTCTAGAGCCGCCCGGCTGGCCACCTGTGACAGGCGTGGATGGACAAGACGCATGCTTGCGAAAGCATAATGTGGAGAAAAACAAAACCAGAAACATAACAGCAATGTTAAACAAAGCAAAACAATACAAAAAGAGATGTTCCAAAAATGGTCAAAATATGATAGAAGATTTTAAAATGAAGTCACACAAAAACTTATACTTGTCCTATACTTGTGCAAGTACACCCAGTGGAAGAAGCACACCAACGCAGCTTGCAAATGGAAGTCATGCAAGTCAGTCCAGACGAATGGTTGTCTGGCGGTCAATAAAAGCACCGTTTTCAGCTAATGTTCAAATTAACTTTCTAAAAAGGGCCATTCGTTACCAAGACACGGCTAGCATCGCTACGCTCTGCTTGGCGCTCTCCCAGCTCAGAGGCTGTTTATCACCCAGGAGGTGATTCATTTTTCCAGGGGAGTCGCTGTATCTCCACATCTCTCTCCCTTCACCCATTCTTTCCACTCACCACCGTAAAGAAAGGCAAGTTATTAAATTTAAACTCACTATCTTTGAAGATGGAACCAATGCAACTTAGACAGTGCATGGCAACGTCAATACTGTGGGCGGCATACAATGGTACATTTCCTCTTATGAATATTAATGTAGATCATTACTCAAAGAAATAACGCTCAATACACAGCAGCTGAAGTCTTTATGCGTTTACAGTCAGTCATAGGTCATGGATGCTGCATGTGTTTAAATTGATTTCAGGTGCTTGGTAAATATTCACGAAACTACTAGTATTTACGGTGTTGCCCCAGACTGTTCAAATGAGACTGATGGCTGAAGTAAATCAAATACATGACAGTGAGAGAGGAAAAGAGTGAAAGAGTCTGAAGAAGAGACAGAGACAGGCAAACAAAAGCACACCCTAATTTAAAGCTCCATCACTAACACAGCATAAAAGCTGATCTCCTTGAACAGCTATTTCTGCCATGCACATAAGGACCAGCTTAACTTTTCCCATCCCGCTGCCTGGTAAAGACTATTGCTATAGCAGACTCATGCATTTTACAGGAGTGTTACTGTAGGGTATGAGCTTTTTAATCTTACTATCGTCAGCTAATATTCAGGAATTTCACGTTGTTTCTGGGAAGAAAGAATGGTAAGAACGACATCTAACACCCACCTCGGTGTTGACAATAATAAGCCGCACCCGTAGAATGTCAAGATTGCTCAGATAATATTAGCAGTAATTATGGAACAAAGTACACCTACATGTCCAACATAAACATGTCGTTATATGCTTATATATGCTATGGTAAATTGGTGGGATTTGCCTCAACACACATGCTGAATAGTTTATTGGCAGGGAGCCAAGAAATTTGAAGAAACAAGTTCTGGATCTATACCAGAGCCGTACCATGTCGTTCCGGCCGAAGAAGGTGTAGACTGCATACAGGTAGTAGTCGAAGAGCTGTGATACACAGTGGATGACGTCAAAGGCGATGGGTTTTAAAATGTTCATCATCTGCATATATTTGCCTATAATCGAATACAACAAATGTCAATACCGGGGATATACAGAAGGAGTACATTTAATTCAACATATTTTTACATAGATTCCATCCCAAAGCTTAGTTCAAGAGAGTGTTTCAAAATGGCTGTAATGGAGTAATGGTCTGATCAGATGCTACAAAAGAAATATAGTCATGCAGACCACCACATATTGTTATAGTATACAGTAAATATTGCACAAAAGCTTCTTTTATTTGACAACCAGGTGCATTAGGAATCGTTCCTAAGATTAGGTTTGAAACCTATTCTTCAGTGCAGTCAATACTACGTCTAGTGCAACTCTCGAGAATTCAAGAAACGTTCCCTAGTCAATCTTAATAGAATCTAATACCTCAGGTGCATTCATCTTTACTGTGCGGACATTGACCTGTTCATTTCTAGGCACCCTCTGGCTCAGGAATTGAATTTAGAAAAAAATTGTAATAAAGAACACATTCAAATACAAGGTAGTAATAATGTTAGGATTGAATAAGGGACGATGAACGATGAATTCAGTTAACTTTTAAGCTGAGGAAGGCTCTTTGTACATGTAATTCCACAACGGATTTCAATCATTTTTTCCCCAAACAACAAACAAGATCATTGTATAACACTACCCCTCATGCACACTTAGAACAAAGTGCTTAGAAAGGGTTCTATAAAGGCTTCCATGGAAGAACCTCTGTTTAGTTGTCTAAACAACCTTTTGATGGACGGCTCCAGTGTTTCCTGTAGATCAAGAAATTTGGTGTGGCGGAGGATGGACAGTTTCATTTTCTCAAAGGTGGTGGGAGTTGGCGAGCATTTTTTTAGAGAAGTTTAGAGAAGCTCCACATTACGTAACAGTTCAATAAGGAACCCTTAAAATCACAAACAATATTTATTATGTGAAAACGAATATTTCGTCTTTCAAAAGTCGTTCACATTCACACACATCATTTACTACAATCGTTCTTTAAGGAACTTAAATGGGTCTTCTGTGCCAACGCTGAAAGAACCCTCTGTGGTGCCATTTTTCTATTGAGCGAATCAACTGAGAAGGAAATGCCAGGGGCAAGTGTTTACTGTAATACAATTTTTCTACTGATGCAAAATTGAGTCATATTCATTTATCTACAGTTCAATTTCTCAAAAGATTCATTAAAATGTTACTCTTAAATTACACAAACAGAATCTCTCTGAACTCACTTCCAACCTTGCACATCAAACATATGTTAACAAAACTCCATTATCTAAGTGTAAAAACTGTTTTTCTGATCTGTAACAATTAACACTGAAGTGCAAATCAAAAATGTTGTTAAAGAATAAGTCAAAACGATACATCTCTGTGGAAAGTAGGACAAACAGGCGATTTAATCCATTCATTTCTGCACTAGAGATAAAAACAGAATGGAGTTCAAACTGACACCTTTTCCAGTGCATCAGACAAATTACCATACCTTCGATTGATCTAAATGAGATGATCCACCTAATGCAAAACAGAGCTAATGACCAGAAGCCAAGGGAACACACAGGTAAAGCCAGGAGTGCACCTCCATCATTAGATTATAAATTAATGGGCAAATTGAGGTCCCTTGCACTGGGTCAACTGCGTCACTACTTAAGTAGATGTAAGGTCAGCGGTCAATTACTCACCGACCAGGCGGATCACGTTGAGGGTGGTGTTGGTCAGAATGGGGGCATTGGCTTTGCTCAGGTTGTAGTCGGACCTCTTTCTGCTGCGCAGTGTCTCCCTGGACATGCTGATTGAAGACAGAACATACAGCTTTGGCATTAGCTGTGTTTTTTTACAGATAAGTTAAGTCTAGGTACACTGCGTGTATAGATAGATACTGTGTTTTTTTTTCCTCTTGTCACTTTATGAATCAGCTTTGTGTAAAGCCATGTAATTCATGATTAATTAACTGTTAGAATGTCATTTCAAAATACACTTCACAAAGAAACAGTCCTGGTCACATTAGGTACTACGTAACCTACAGTCACAGTCTCAACCTCAAACATTTTAATGGATTATACTGGAAATAATCGTGACATGCTATCACTTCCTTAATATATGTTACTCAGACAAGAAATCATTAGCAAGCAAGGTAAGCATAACATTCTTAATCCCTCAACATCTGGCAGCCTCATACAATCAGTGTAAGTGTGCTAGTTTGCTGTAGGAAGACGTGCCAGTCATTGCTTTGGGGCTGGAACAGATGAAAGAAGGTGCATAAAAAATTCATTCGTGTTTATAACTTAATGAGTCCTCTAATTATACTACTGATCTTTGTGACATATACATGACTCTTGGTACTCTAAAATAATTACAAGACAAAAACAAGAACATTTTTCATCACAGACTTTAAGGTCCTCAGTGGATATTATGGAACTCTTAATGCGTCTCACTATGTGCATTTAATGTATGTATTTTCCTGCAGACAGTTGCAGTCGCGCCACTTGTCTTATAAGTGTGAGTGTGAGAAGTTATAGCTGAACATGTAAAGTGGCCTTATGCAATTGATAAAACCATCATGTGATTACACATTCAGATATACAGTGAAAATAACTCCAAAGTAATCCATTGTTCATGTAAATTAATACACACATTTATTGTTGGTGTTTACATGTACAAGGTCAAAAGTGTGCAAATGTTCAATTTAGATGTACAGTGGAAACAAATGTGTCTGGATACTTCACTGTATTTATATCCTCTATATACTGCTAAACTACAAGCCTTTCACTAAAGGGGCCCTTTGTAATGACTTAAGAAAGTGTTTTATTTAATGGCTTAATGAAGATGAAGTGGAATTGGTTGTAAAAGGGAGCTGCATGGGTTTAAAAGGCTAATTCTTCATAGGATAATTAATCCTCTTTTCTCTGATAAGACGCTAATGATAGTCTGTTTGCACACTGTACACAGTGTGATATTCAATTGCAGCAGCAGCTTGCTATGGGACAGAATCCGGTTCTCATAAATTAGAAATTTTGGTTACTCGTTAAAAATCCATGGGAAAATGGAGAGGAATTATGCTGACTGATCATTTCAGGGTCTACATCATGTACAGTATATGTGAATTTATTTTCAGCAATGACAAGCGAGAACCGGTCATTTCATTCCTTCCCTGAGATTGTGTCCATTTGTTTTCTTAATCCTTTCACTAATTTTGACAGTGATCTATTCAGAGACTTTGGCTCCATCACTGTTAACTTATGAAAATATGCATCAGAGTAGTGTGCATGCCTAAGCTCGCCCTAGAAAAACATACATTTTGATGGAATTGGAGCTCTCTGTGTGCCACTATGCTACTATTATTGTATAAATGATCATGTTTGTACACAAACTAAATACGAGAAATATTTTTTATCCTGAAGAGCATATTAAATGGCACAGTCAATTTTATAAGCATGAGATCAAACTTGTGTATGCTTTCAGCACTGAAGTCATAAACACTATATTGAGACATGACAGACTTCAGCAGGATGGTTCCTCTTATACTGACCTTTTAGCAGGGACGTCTCCAGTCTGCTCATCCACATAGTCTTGCTTCAGCTCTTCTGCCACGTCACTGTCACTGTCATAGTCCTGATACACACTCTTCTCCAGCTCATCTGACTCATACTGTTGGTGAAGAGTGGAACCGAGGTGTGGGGGGGGGTTAATTTTTTTGTCATCTTTTATTGTTGATGGTCACTTATGGCCAGCAAGATGCCTTGGCAAGGAAGGAAGCTTCATCCCCCACACTATCCATTTTCGTATAAATTTATCATAGCTCTATATTCAGCTGCTCAAAACAGCAAAAATGTTAAGGCCTGGAGTAAACACAAATACACAAGGCAAAAAAAGAAAGCCCTGAGTTCACTCTGAATCTAAATCTGTGCCAGTATTGTGGAAGTGCAATTTGTATGCAGTACACAGAATGATTAACTGAACAGATGTATAAGAATGAATGCAACTGAAGAATTCAAGATGTATTCTACAGAAACTGCTGCAATAATAATCCTCAGTTTACATTTTTAAAGCAGGCTTTGAGGTAATACTCAAGCACTGCAGACGGCGTGCACCTTATAAAGGCTGTTAGCGAGTCCTGTGGGATGGACGATAAGCTCTTATGTAATAATTAAACATCACATTACTCTGGGTGATCAATTAACGGCCCAAAGTAATTGAAATGATCTGTTTCTCGCAATGTTTCACAGCATGTTGTCTCAAGGCAAAACCACTTCTTTCATGAGCGACACTATTGCCAGTATCGCTGCTCTACTTACTTTTATTGTCTCAATATCTCTTCAGAAATGTCAAGCACATCTGAGCACTAATAACAGTGAGTACACTCTATACAGCCGCTGTGGCCTCCATAAAGTTGATACGACCGCTGCGTGGCAGTTTGAGAGACTATAAAGCACTTACAGTCCTAAATTAATTATGTCTAGCTTAATTACAGCCTCTATTTATTCTCCCGTTTCAGTAATAACTCACTGCGGCATCAATAATGTTACTGAAGATGAAACTAAAGCTCACTCAAGCCTGCTGAACACACCACCTCAAACAGCCACTGTGAAAAATACAGGGCGCAATAATGCACACTGAGGTATTGCTATAGAGATGAGATAAAATAGCCCTGGGATTAATCCCTTCAATTTACAGCACTATAAATCCAATAAAGGGATATTTAGCCACCATCTCATTATTTCATTTTAGTTGTTAAGTTGCCTCATATGCAAAATGTAGTACAAATAGAATAACTGTAAAGTAAGAGTAAAAAGCCTACCCCATTGGAGGCCAATACATCCTCAGTCTCGTCTTCTTTATTGTCTATCTGCATTTCAAAAGGGTTTCCTCCTTGTATATACTGTTCAAATAGAGAGAGCTCCACAGGCTCACTGGAGGCTGGCTGTCTGCTGGGAGAAACTGAGGGAGATCGGCACTGCCCCATAAACTTAAACTCCTAAAAGTGAAAACACAAACACAAATACATTTAATAAACCAATCAAAACGAACAACGACTCAAACGAGCAACAAATAATACAAATTCAGAATACTAAACAACTATACCATAGAACCCATCTACACAAATAACTGGCTTTTATGGTTTATAAATTGCTTATACATTAATTTAGATGCCCCACAAATTATGAGTTTGGAGCATCTAAATCATGCACAAACATCACAAGTTCACAGGGCTCCTCTTTATTTACATTGTTATTGATGATTCATTTTTAAATACATTTCAAAATGACTTTAAAGGTTGACACTGTTTCTACAACAGCGTATGCGTGTCAAAGGGTTTTTAGTATCGAGTACGTCAGGGGGCTGGTTTAAGGCAGCATGACATCCTGTCGACTTTCGCCTTATTCCAGCATAGTTTAAAAAGATACAACATGAAGTATAATAGTGCCCTGATCAAATGATTAACATAATACATCTTTTGAATACAGGCGTATTTCAATGACAAATTATTATGACCTTAAAATAAGAAATCAATATATAAATCAGAATTTTAATCTGAAAACATTGTTGATCCCAGAAGGAATGGCTTAAGCTATTTCCTAAAGTAGTAATAATATGGCACAAACTATTAATGAAAAAAAAAAACAAGATAACCTTAAACAATGTTTATCACGGCACTAACAAAATGTGACCATATGGATAAAGCACTTAAAAGAGCTCCGGTGTCGGTGTCATTCAGCTATGAGATCCTGATACTACACCATCTGCTTCCATAAATCCTTTTTTTAAACCAAAAAACAGAAATGAAATATCATTCCATCCATTGAAGTTAAAAAATGAAAGGCCATTATTTCTATTTGCTAACTAAACAAAACTCTTGCATATTTAATAAGACTCTCAGGTCAATATGGGCACGTGTGGCAGGAACATTACCTCAAAATAAATACATTTTTTGAGAGTGACATATCTAAAGCTGTGACTGCTGTAGAGCTGTTTCATGTTTGAACAATCTTGACACCGGTGCCCAACCTCATTCATTAACTTGTCATTCTTCTTCCTGAGGCTAAAATTGAAAAACTAGAAAACTCTTTTATGAGAATAAAAAAACAGCAGAAAGTGATAATCTAGAGACAGCTCTCATCTACTGAACACAGTTTTTTTTTCATGTTGTAACCTACAGTAGAGCTTCAACAGACGCATGGAGCCGTATTTTTAGGCGCCACCCAGAACGTGACTGACACACAATCATATTCTGATAACGAGGAAAGAGGCTATGGCTGGATAGCACAAAGAAGGGGAACTTTATATTTGAGGTTGGACAGAGATGAGACCAAAAAACACATTTTTACAGAACTGAAAAATAGGCTGGGTGGCAGGAGAAGCTAGTATAATCAAGCGGTCAGATTAGTTTTCCATAAACCTAAGGAAATGTAGAAAACTTTTCATTTGAATTAGAACTTAGTTTAGCAAATGAATAAGAAGGTATGGCAGAATAAATATATATTAGTTATAATTAACAACAGACAATTACAATTAAAATGATAAATACAGAAAATACTGTAAAATCTAGAATTTGAATCTAGAAGAATCTAGAATCTAGACGATGAATTTAAAAATAATTCATGAAAAGTGTATTTTGAAAGTTTGGCTGTCTGACATCCTTTTCTTCTACCATGTATTTTTAGTATTTGGATAATATAGGTTTTATCCCGTTTGTACTCAGTCTACGCTTTTTTGCACTCACATACTGAAGAGGCATAAATTTAAAAATAGTTATAGGAAAGCAGATCATAGCAACATGCTGCAGCATGTTCAAGTAGGTCGTTAACCCCCTGGGGTTCGACTCTCAGTGCAGTGAGCAACACATGAAACGTGACCCAAGCAAACACAGACATGATTCATTTCCATACATACAGTAAAAGCCTTAAATGACTGACAGCACTCTGAACTGGTCTAGATTTACAGTCATGTGTTAATGAACACATTTACCACATGTGGCATGTAAGCATACTCATCCTGTCACTCTGAAACTTACATGGAGCTGAGCGATACTGAAGTTGGACTTCACAGGGCACAGCTCCCATGTTTCATTTTCAAGAAACATCCTCAACTCCTCCAGGCGGGTTCTAAGCCCACAGAGAGGAAAAAGAGGTCAACATTTACATCAACAATGTAGCAGAAAGAGAAAAAGTTAACAACAAAACAGATCCATGTATAACATAATGGACAAAGAAAGGTCAGGGTCAGCAGATGGAAAAGTGTTTGCTGCCTCTCTAGCTCAGATCACAGCACAAGCAGCCCACAGCTTGTCTGGGCCAATAACAGCTTCAGCTTGAAATGTCAGTATTAACATCGACCATTACAATTTCAAGCGTAAATAAGGCATGAGAGCTTTAAGCTCCCACTTATCTTGACCGGATTAGGAAAAAAAAGGGCTGTTGAAAATGCCCCTGTAAAGAAAGGTAAATTAATGTTATGTTAATTAGATTAATTAGATATGTAATGTATCTATAGCATTTAAATGGATAACCTTTATAGTAAGATGGGCTGTGTATTTGATGCTTTAAGTAGAAAACTCTGCATGCACGTTTTTTAA
Organism: Clupeocharax schoutedeni; assembly: GCA_037974565.1. Classification (NCBI taxonomy): domain Eukaryota; kingdom Metazoa; phylum Chordata; class Actinopteri; order Characiformes; family Alestidae; genus Clupeocharax; species Clupeocharax schoutedeni. The sequence continues at coordinate 12,700,162 of JBBPDH010000136.1, forward strand.
ACAATGCATATCTTTTGCAATTACTACTTGCTCAAAGAAAAAAAGGGAGGCAAAATGCCATTTCTGACCCTCTGAGCCATAAGATGCGGTATATACATGCTCTGAATGTGTGACAGCAGAGACTGCATGCATTCAGGAGGCTGACAGATAATCACTTTTCACGGATGCTGCCTGAGCACAAGAAAACTCCACAATAATTGTGAAATTATGCAAGAGAGATGGATCCCATTCCCATCCCTCGAGGGAAAGTGTCTCTGCAGTGCCGTGGGTGTCAGCGGGGGGAAATGGAGAAAGAGACAGTGACCCCCCAATGCAGCCTGTGCCTTTTCCCCACACACAGCCGTGGGGAACTAAATATTACTGACAGTTAACAGGCACTCGGGAGGCTGCTCTGTTGTAATATTTTTTGGGTAATAGCACACTTATGAACTGCAATATGCAGCCAGCATAACAAACAGCATGCCTGAGAACCCATTTTTCCTTAGCATGAAACACACATTTATTTGTGCATGTGCCGACCAGCCATGTCCCATGACGAGACTGCACTCTTTAACAATAAAGAAGATAAATACTGAGCATCTGTCAACTTAAAACACTCATGAGAAAAAGATACACTGGAATCGTGGGCACTGAAAATGTTCCGTAGAAAATGTTTAAAAAAGGAAAAAAGGAAGAAAAAGAAAAAGACCTGAATCATTTGAATTAAATTGAGAAAATGTTTTTCCAGCTTTATTACTTAATTAAATGCATTCAAATGGTTTGAGTATCTGCAAGTCAACAGTGAAGTAGGTGTTAAGGAGGGACAACGGACAAGGGACATTCAAAAAGTAAATAAAATGGAATTCATTGTCTTTAACGATTAATTGCTTTTGTTAGTTGTGGATGTTGCTTTTCATACCCTACATTCTGTAAACATTTTAATACGTTTGATTTAATATCAACTGGTTTATTTTTTTGTCATCTTTTATTGTTTTGTTTTTGAACACTGTGTCATGAAATTTTTATTCCAGTTTGTTCAAGAATTTTCATTTTGGTGTTTTTCATCTTGGTCTCACCTGTGATAGTTCTTAAAGTAGTTCACACTCTGTCTCTTAATGGACTCCTGCAGCACCTCAGACTTACTGCCACAGAACTCCTCTCCCACCTGCATTAGCCTGGGGACATAGAAAGGTGACAAGGAGGAGTAAAGGCATGGGAGTGTGCATGAACATCTATCAGAAGGAGTGAAAGCGGACTTAGTTTAGCACAAGAAAAATGATGAATGAAGGTTGTTATTATGCATGAAATAGTTGCAATTATCTGTATATTAATTTTCATCAAACAAACTGCTGAAAACATTTTGTTAGCATTTCATGTTCGTTTTAAATGTTCTTCTTTGTTTCAGCCCCACCATTTAAATCAAAGTAACCACAACTCAAACAAAACATTTCTGAAACAAAAACAAGCCAAACCAGCGAAGCATTACATTACATACACATCATTGGTAGAACATGATAACCAGACTTTACTATTCTTCCAATTATATAATTCCTTTTGCTAAACAACCATTTTTTTCATATTTTTGTTGCTGTACTCTGTATTACTCCATGTTTTGCTTTTTTATTGATATGCAATGTGAAGCATGTATGTGAAGTACAAAAGGGAAAATATAAATAACGGCATTATTATTAGAGCTTATTAACTCCATGGTGTTGTTTTGCATGTGAGACAGGCATGGAAGGCTGAATTCACCCTCCCTGCTGACCCATGAGTAGGGGTCAGCCAAACATGGCCACATCTCCACACACTCAATGGCCTTTTAATTGTGAGGCTTGTAAGGGGCTGCCTAGAGTTCCTCTCTCACTGTGGAACAAACAGCTTCATTAATGCCCTCTGCCCCTTCCCCCTCTGCTGGGTTAAATGGGGTTTCACACAGACCCTCGGCAGCAGGGCAGTTCTCCAGCCAATCCAATTAACACTAATGAGGATGTGGCTCCCTACCTGCTGATAACATCCAGCACCACAATGAAGTCGTCGTATTTGAAATTGGACATGTCTGTCCCAAGTAAATAGGCTTTCACTTTTAGCTGGACGTCCTGAGAGCGGAGAGAGGGAGAGATGGGAGGGTGCAGAGAAGTGATCAGAGATCTGATTAACTAAGCAGAATTTAAGATGTAAAGATGTAAAATGGAAAGTGGATGTGCAACTAACCTGCCAAATCCGGCTAAGGCCATGCTCAAGCTTCTTCTTCACATAGCTGCGGCCCACTGTAGAATCACCAGGGCTTTCACTACTAGTGCCATCTGTGTAAACAGGACAGAATAAAGTGAACGGCAGAAGTTTAGGGACATCATCACAAAACTGATACAGAATAGGTCTCCCCATTTTGACTCTGACCATTTAATCCCTTTTCACACTCAAAATCTGGTACATTATAGGGATATTATACATTTACTGGAAATGTTACAGTATTTTATGAGAACGTATGTGCCAACACATGCTATGAAATTCCTAGTAAACAAGAGGGGACCCCTTTCTGTTTAATTGCATCAGCAATAATATTACTGCTCTTTTCAGGTTTTCTTTTTATTATTATTCTTTTTAGAGATGAAAAAGGTCACTTTTCATCGGAGCTTGTCCCAAGTTTTGGCAAAATTCCAAAACTAAAAAATTCATGAAGTATTGCATTCAGATTTTGAGCATTTGAGCAATGATTATTTCAGGTCCTGTGGAGCTAAAGACACAGTAGGCTCATAAACAGCCTTTCAGAAACTACAGCTCGGGTCAGTTAATAAACAAAAGATGCAATCAACTGCTTGTTCAGGTTCAATTAAAATAACTGATTGTGAATACAACTACTCATGCTATTTCCCAACCATTTTCAAGCTAATGCTTCCCTTCGTGGGTGACGGGTAAAACGCGACACTGAGTGAAGAGAGTCAGAAGAGGTGCTGCTTTGATACCTTGTTGCGAGCAGTGTTTTTTTTTTTTCACAAAACCAATGTTTGGGTGTTTCCAAACACTGATGTTCATAGCCATCACACATTGCATTTTCTCAAAGAAATGTAATCTAGGTCCCATTACATTGCATGTGTGAAAGAATCTTTAGATTCTCATTTCGTCTCCACCTTCACATTACCTTTGAACAATAACTCCTTCTTGGATAAGAGATCTGAATTAGGAGTGTGCTAAAGACGCATCTTGCAGTTCTCCAAGAGAAAACTCAGTAAAAGTTTATAGGGTGATCAGTACCCCTGTGTTCCTCCAGGATCAAGTTTTCTGATTCTGATTCTGCTAAAGGGGTGAAACACTGACCAGAAGGCTTTTTGTTCAAAACCCAGGATTGACCATGTACTTAAGCAGTTGGCAAAGGCACATTCTGCTGATCTGCTGCACTGCTCCCTGAATGGACATTGAGAAAATAAATAAAGAAGTAAAAGCTGTATTACAGATGTTCCTCTGATAAACTAGTTTAATTCAGTCTCAGGAAAGCTCTTCTCTAACATCACAACTTTTCTCTTGGTCCTCTTTCTCACTACTCTTCAAGAACATGAAAGGGTGAATTTAAGTAACAATGGTAAGAGAGGAAAAAAGAGAACATACAAAAATGGAATGTCAAAAATAATGGATGTCATTTAAAAGAAGGCCAAATTTAACCCAATCAAGAGTCGGGATGAACGGTACTACAGCCCATGACTTGTTCAGCAAAAGGCATAGTAGAGTGTCTCTGAGGAATCCTTGGAAACAGGGACTGATCACAAAGAAAACGTGGTTCGCCTAATTCATAAAAATACAGTAAGAAACAAGATGTGATGCTTGCTAATTTTATAATAAGCCAGGTGTCCTAAGTCATTTGATGCTCAGCATTAGGGCTGCACAATATATCGCAAATTTACCATAATCACAATATCAACATGCGCAATATACATATTGCGAAAAAAATATACATATCGCATTTATTGACTAAACTACAATAAATGGTGTTTTTCCAAAACTCTTCACCTGGTGCCACAAAGAAGAGGGCAAAAAATCCACTGTGCAGTTACTTCATCTTCTGTGCTGCTCTTATATAAGTTCTTCTGGCTAAGAACGAACTACAATTTAAATTATGTTTACATTTATTTATAATTTAAAATTATTTTTAAAATATTTTCAGATTTTTTAAACAATGTTCAATGGTTCAAATGTTCTGAGGGAGACATTAACATGTTCTTTTTAAGTAAATTCTTTAAAAAAAAAAAAGGAAATATTGCATTTCACTTTTTTTATTACCAGCAAATTTAAAGCAGAAAAACATTAACACTATAAAGTCAAAGTTTTTACTCACTTATTGCATGTGATATCGCCACCGCAACACTCACCAACATTATCGCATGTTTTCCTAATACCTTGCAGCCCTAGCCAGAATACATCAACAGGTCTGAAAATGTCAAGGCAAACATCATCCTTCCGTGTTGAGACATAGACTTCTTTCTGCACTACCAACCAGTTCCTTAATGCAGGAAAAAAAATATGGAAATTACTGATGACTATCTAAAATCTTCTGCCTCCTTCCCTCCAGTTTTTTTTAGCAAGATTCACCTGTTGCTGCAATTATCACTGAAGTCAGTTATGGCCATATGTATGAAACAAGATTAGCTAAACTCATTGCCCCAAATAAGAACTGACGTCTTTCAATGTCATGTATTACCGCAGACAGTGACTGACATGCTGCTACAGTAACAGGCAGGCGTAGAACAACCTTGAAGCCGAAAAGCATGACCGTGGCACTTAGCTAATGTAAGAGCCCACCAATGATGCTCCCTAATAGCATGCAGTTTGATTATAAGTACTGAAGCACAGCTGTCACTCATTATTAGGGAAGATCATCCTGATGCTCCGCTGGGAGCTTAACTGAACCGGACAGAACGTCAGATTCACCACTTCACACTTACATCACTTGCTTGGCCTGTGTGGGACAAACCAAAGTAAAAGTCACAAGAAGGGCTTGTGTAATGCAAAAATCTTTGAGGCATTGTGAGAAAAAAGCATGCAATGTAAATGAACCCTCATAGGCACAAAAGGGGCCAGCTGTGCTTCTTGCGCAAGTTCAATTCACAGAAGAAAGGTGGACATTTGTTATTATTTTCAGTCAACATAATACAACATCTAGATACAGACAAGATAAAAACAAAATAAAAGAATTGATGTTTTTATAAAAATGAACTATGCTTTACACACATCAAAACAACTACAAATAAAGCTGTCAATGCAGAATGTAAATTAAATGTAAATGTAATTCATGACTCAACCAAAGTGCTGCTCGGACATGATTTGTTATACAGACACAAGCTTGGGATGTCTCCAGTGTTTATGACTGATTCTGATGTATATAAACTAGACAATGATTTGCCGATAAAAATGTTGTTTCATATAATTTAGAAAACCATTCATCATGATTTATGACAACACTACATTTAAAGAAAAAAAAAGAATGTTGTAAGTGCTCTTTTAAGCAGAATGTGTAAGCAACACAAGCAATAAAAATCATTCTGGCTTTGTAAAACATACCTCAAACAATTGAAATTGAACTAATTTAATTAATGGTATTTTTCTAGATTAAGTACAGAGGAAAACATGACAGAAACATGAAAAATTGTATATTATTAGTACTCAGTTAATTTGTACTTTATTGCCAGAATTCTTTGAGGCATGGACTTTACTAATGAAAAATATTATTCTCTGTCAAGGTGGTTCTAACCTTCTCTTTCAGGATAGAGCCTTAACATAGACTATTTAAAACAAAAAACAAACAAAAAACAAATGCAGGCTGTTACATCTCGAGCCTACATTAAATGAGGAAATTACATTGGAACTGTTGTCTGGTGCTGTTATTCCAAAGCATATACAGATGATTACCTGAAGAAAATAAGCATTTATATTCTGGGGCTGCATGTCAGGTAGAGAACCAAGGGAAATGGCAGTCATGACACTGGACAGATGTGAATTGAAATTTTGGACATTTATCCAATTCTGTCAATAGAAAATAGCTTTGGTGGTGATACCAAGTCAGTGACTATGGCCATAGTCACTGACTTGGTATGCCTTTCCTGATGAAAAGCTTTAAGACTACTTGCTCTGAGACAAGATGAATAAGCCTCCTGTAAACTGTCCATCACAAAAATTACACGGAATATAAACATTTAATATTAACAAACATGTCAACATGTTTAGTTGCATGAGGTACACTTTATAGCATATAAAAGGTCAGCATAACCTTTAACCAGTCTAAATGAAAATGGTTCACAAGAGTTTAAAAAAATATTTGAGTAATAATAATAGCGGAACTCTATTTATTGGATTACAATAATTGTACACATATTACGCTATCGAGTATTTTTAATGTCGAATTTTATATACATTTTCAAAATCCAAACACACAAAATCCAAAATTTTCTTCGGACCAAAAAATAAATACAGGGTTTGCATAAGTATTCAACCCCTACACATTAATACTTGTAGAAAACCACTTTGCTGCAAGTACAGCCGTAATTCCTTTGGGGTACGCAAGTACCAGTCTCTGCAAAATTAGTAGAGATACGCCAAGTTGCTGCACAATGCCTCTGGACAACAGTTTCCAACAGGGACACTTATTCTCAACATGAGGACATTTACTTAAAAAAACCTTTCTGTTTTTGAGCTATTCCAGTCTTGCTTTTGTTTTTCTGAAATTAATTGCCATACAAACCTTGTTGACCTACAAACTTTCTCCCGAGATGTAGGTTGATAGTAAATTGGAACTTACAACACTGGGAGGTATTTGTGTCCATTCACTTTACCTTAAACTCGGACAAGATTCCAAGCCCCAGCAGATTATACCCATAGCATGATGCCATGCCATCACCATGTTTTACTGTAGGTCTAGTGTTTCTTGAGGCATGGCGATTGCTGTTCACATCAAACATACCTCTTTGAAGTCTGGCCAAAGACTTTTATATTGACCATAAACCATCTGCCACACCTTCAACATATTTCAAGAAGGTTAAATACTTTTGCAAGACACTGTATGGCAAGTTTCCCATCATGAACCATGAATGTAATCATGGTTCTATATGAAACCATTGCTGAAAAGGACCATTAAAAGAACCATGTGTAGGTTGCAGACTTCCAGGGGTTAAGTCATACAGACTGGTCAGTGCTGTAACTAGAAGAAATTGCTTGTATGCATACATACTAGGGCTGTAACAGTACATGTATTTGTGCCAAACAGTTACGGTACATGTGTCACGGTTCGGTACATGATGTCTTTTGGAAAATTCAAGCGCAAGTAAATCATAAACCTGGGTCATAGTGTGGTGCAATACTGCCACCTACTGGCTTAACACTTACATATACATATGTAAGTGTGTGTTATATATAAGCAAGAGTGTGTGTTTACTGGTTAATACACTGCTGTATATTTAAAATAAATGAAAACAAACCAAGCTTTGTTCTTTAGAACTTTTTGTTGCTTAACTTTGCTGTATTGTGAATCTTACCGAACCTGACATCTGTGTACCGATGTATCTCTGCCAACACAACAGCAGAACCATAATACATCTTAATATACACTTGCATAGAGATTCAAGTCTGAAGTGCTTATTTTTCCCACCCAGGCCTCATAGAGCAAAGTATTACAAGTAAAACTGGAAATGAAATAAAAGCTTATAACATTACTGAGACTGGCTTAGGGATGGTGATAAAAGCAAATGTCCTGTAGAGTGTTTCCACTTGTTGGCTTTGTCATCGAGCAAATGTAATGAGGCAAACAATATCAGTCGCAGACCATAAGGAAACGGGAGAACAACTTAAGCAGAGTTGCGGCACAAACTGATGAGGTGTTTCTGCACACGCAGGCCGAAGCCAACAGACTGTCACTCAGCATTCTCCAAAAGTACTGAGAACTCCTATTTATATAACACCACTGATAGAATTCCAGCCATCTCTTATATTCACTTCTGGTATTTGGGAGAGAGGGGGTAATGGGTCAGTTTTTCTCTCACATTTCCCATTTAAACTACAAACTGTTTTCTCTGTTGATTAGGATTCTGAAAACTATGCCAGGTCCTTAAATACTACATACAGGCCCATGTCATGTATGCACCAGAGCCTCAGATCCAATAAAAATCTCCAAGATGCCAACTGTCCAGTCTGACAGAACTGCAGGCCTTTCCTGCCCTTTCACTTGGACACATCTGGCATATTTTATGAACTCTTCCATCGCTCATGGGCTATTTCATCATTTAGGCACAGAGGTGGTAAAACATATCCAAACCACACACGGGAAAACAAATTGGGTACAGACAGAGCTTCTTCATGCATGCGCCAAGCATAGTTCAACATCATGTGCTGCATCCAAACAACTGTTTCTGTCAAAAATTGCTTTGTTCGCATAAAAAAAAAAAAAGATAAACACACTATACCCAGAGACCAAGCACATGTAATAATGATGGAGCACAAAAGCACCCTGATTATAATTAGGGGATTATGAAAAGGTGAGCATGTACAAGAATTATTATAAATGAAATCAACAGCGTTTTATAATCTTGGCACCACTGGACTATGTGTGACCCCACTACAAAGAATGCCGAAGAACACAAAAGCCAGTTTAAGTGGAGAAAAGTGGTAAAAAACATAAAAAAAGGTAAAAAACATAATTTAGTTAAACTGCTCTTATCTACCCTTATTTCCATGGGTGTGCCTGCAGCTGCTTGTAGGACGTCAGATTTTTGTAATGCAAAAAAAAACACCCCATTTAATACCCAGAGTAAAGAAGTACGTTACACACTATCTTTGTATGTGTTTTTAGAGAAATTCCTCAAAGGCAATTAAGTAATTGTATCAACTGCATGAACATGCTTCTCAGCTTTAAACTGAAACCCTATGCCTTTATAAGTGCTCTCCAGCGCGGTGAAGTCGAAAATGACTAAAATGTTCTCTACATCACCACTTAACCTGAAGGTGGTGGGTTACTGGAGCCCAATCAAAGAGCTGCTGGCTGCAGACAACAGAGGAAGATTTTCCCTCGCTCATTTTAGGTCTGGAAGAGCACAGCTATGCAAAGCCTTAGGGGAAAATCTCTGCTAGCCAACTGCTGGAAGAGGCAAGAAAAAAATCATCACCCTGGCAGGATGCGTGCACGCACACACACACACACACACACACACACACACACACACACACACACACAGTGCAAGCAGAGCCAAACAGCGCAGCCTGGGTTGTCTGCATCCTTGGCTAGTGGAGAGGTCAGTCTAACAGGACAATGAGTTCATGGAGAGAATAGAAGGGTTGAAGAAAAGAATGAAAAACAAAATGTGCAACAGACAGGGCTCATTGCACCTTCTCTGGACAGCGGTAGTCATGCGCATGCGTGTGTGTGTGTGTGTGAGAGCTCTAGTCTACTTCATCACTACGTTAGAATAATGTGAGTGCTTCCTCTTAACCGCATTTGCTGCATGGCTGCTTTTGCAAATAGACTGGGCATTCTTATTTTTTTGAGATACATTTTTACAATGAGAATTCCTTTCTGTTATGAAAAGATAACATAAAAACACACCATTAGAGTGTGACACAAACTCACTTTTGAACCAGACTGAGAATTAGTCCAAGGCACAGGGATATCAGCTTAAAAGGAAATTTGACAGCGAATCTTGTGTTAAATTAAGAAAATGTCAATTCACCACAGACACTACTTGACATGAAAACAGAAGAGTGCTGCTCATGGAATGACGTTGATAATAATTGTATGCCTCACATCACAGAGCCTAGAAGAACACATAGGACTAAGAATAGAAGTCCAGAGTGTTTTTTGTGCTCAGTATTAGATTGAACATGCCATGTAACAGAAGACCAAAAAACTGACAGATGCTATGATTCAACCTTGTAGAGGAGAGAGCAAGCAAGTTAACTATACCGACACTAGAGGTGGTACAATATCGCTTTTTCTTTTCTGATACCACTGGTGATATTGACATAAGTATTGACATGTGCAGCATACTGTTCACAGAGTGTTATTGTGGGCTAGAAGTGTCCTGAGATGGCACAATGTTAGGTTTACTTTTCCAAAAACATTAATATAACCTTGAGTTGTATCTGATATTAAAGCAATTCCTTTTATTTAATATAAGTAAAACACTATTCATTATTTCATTATTGTTTATAACAAAAGTACTGTGAGCCCCTTTCTCCAGATCAGCATAAATGAAGTACAGTAATCCCCCGCTTTTCACAGGGGTTGCCTTCCAAGAGCACCCACATGTAGTAAAAAAAATGCATTGCGCACCAAACAGCTGCAGCAGGGAGAAATAAATAATCAGAATCAGAAAACTTTATTGACCCCAGAGGGAAAATGGTTAAAAACAGTCAGTACAAAAGAAATGTTGAAATAACTCTCTCAACCCACATGTTTAGACAAGGCACAGCTTACTAATACTAAATAAACTGAGATAACTGTTGAAAATTGGGGAACAACACTAAAATAGGAGGACAAGATGCATTACTGTAAGACGTTCGGTTCTCAGAAAAAATCTGCATTGGATTGAATCCGCAACTGCTGGACCACGTAAAACTGGGTGCTGGGTGATTACTGTGTTACTTTTTCTCTTCTTGCTTTTGAAAAGATATGGGTTTTTAGTGGAAACCAGCACAGCAAACTTTTTTTTTGTTTTTTACAATTTGTGTTTGTGTGATGTTGAAAAGGAATGATACAAATGCATTCTCATGCATAGGTGAAAACTTGTGATTTGGTTTAGATTGGTTTGGCTAAGCTTTTCATTCAGCATTAGCCTTGAAGGTGTCATAGCATTTTTGTTGGTGACAAAACCAAAAGAAAAAAAACATTCTGCTAGAGAGCGACAAACCCTGCAGCAAAATACAGCTGCTAATGTGCAAAATCACAACTTATCCTCAGGTTTCTGAGGGAGAAATATAATTCAGAAAACATCATTCATAAAGGATAGAGCTGTTGGCCATTGATGATGAGGGCATAACATCTGTTTTACTGTGTCTGTGCCAAGCATCGACTAGAGGGGTATCAAGATGGAGACAAGATGCCCCAACACTTTTACCTAGTCAACATATTAGTCTTTCTATCACTCAGATAGAGATTTTCATTTTTCCAACAGCCCCTGATTTCTTTTATCTATAGTTGAAACAAAGATTTTGCATTTTCTCCTGAATTCCAACCAAGTCTCCTGAGAGGAGAGCCGTCTGGTCTCCTCTGTGCTGGTTTCAGAGCTGTGACTGAGGTTCTGAGGTTAACTGCTTTAAAAGAGGTCTGATTTAAGGCTCTTATCCATGCAGAGTAGCCGCTCTGCTCTCTATGCCTCCTATGACTCAACGGCTAATCAAATGGCTGATTATTCTACAGCTCTGCCCATCTTTTTTAGTCTGTGACCTAAAAGAATCTTATCAGACCCTTATCAAATGATCTTGATTGAACAGCCTTGGGTAGACAATGCATGACAAATCAGAAAAAAGAGAACAAACTCAACAACATATGGTCAGTTACCAGACTTTGTATTATCCCCACATTTCCTCCTCTATTTACTCATGCAAAGAGTATCCTCTAGCAAGAGACATGCTTCTTCTGGGACACTTGAAGCCATTGTGACAGTTACAGGATCTTTTCAAACTGCCACTCACACATTATCAGGACCAGATGCCTTTTTTGTTGGGCAGGTTAGGCAGTGCAGGTCATAAAAAGACCTGCACATCACTACTGTTGCCTAAGAGAGGAAAGGCCATTAATCCCACCCAGAAAAGCAAGAACAATTGTTTTCTTTTGGACTCCCAGCCATGGAGGGCTGCAGGAATCGAACTTGTGATCTCCAGATTATATGACTTGAGACAACTAAGTCTCTAAGAGACCACTTAGGGCCTGCTATGTTGCCTGTGCCCTTATATTTCTGCTAATCAGACGACAGGACAGGATCCATATAAACTGGTTTGAAAACTTTTACATGGATTTTGAATAGAAATTGCTTTTGAAGGATCTGGGGTGAGTCCACTATAGTTGTTGAAATTGTGTTGGATGTTCAGGTAAAATACATTTTAAACATAGGTAAAACCTCTCTATACTGTTTAGAAAACTACATCAATGCAAACCTATGCAAACCTTTGGTTGTTTTTGTTTTTTAGCATGAATGTCACAATCTTAGGCACTTATACAGAGGGACAGCCCCTGGTAGAAAGTAGGGATTTGAACCTGCACCTTTGTGATCATCAGGTTCACAGGTAAGTGTTTTACCCACTGGCCTACTATTACCAAGTGTTTTTAATTCCAAACTTATATAATTCAATTGTTTGACAACCGAGACCAACTAACTAGCTCTAAAGATTAATGACCCCGTGCCAAAGAATGAAACATCACTTTCCATGAGTGCTCTTTTATATGTAAAGAAAATGTATTCCTAAATGAATGTGGATGAAAAGACACAAAGAGTTAAGAGGAACTAATCCAAGAGGTGACCCTTTTATAGTATATTAGTATATTTGGATTCATATCTAAAGAATATCTGGTTCATCTTGTAGAGGGATACTGAAAGTGGATGTAAATAAGTGACTAACTTATGTAGGGCTGCAACAACTAATCGATAAAATCAATAATTATCGATAATGAAATTTGTTGTCAACGAATGCCGTTATCGATTAGTTGGGCTGCTCACGTTACTGAGGAGCGCGACCA
>JBBPDH010000136.1:12764513-12776315 GCA_037974565.1 Clupeocharax schoutedeni
ATAACCATTTATTAAAAATGTTACAAAAAACCACATGCTTTCAAAGGGTGTCCTAATTTTTTCACATGACTGTATATGACAAGGAGATCAGGCCATTGTAAATATCCTCAGGTAATAAGAGGAACTAGACAAAGTGGAAATAACCTCAGAGGATGTAAGATGTGAGTGATGTGGATATGAAAGAGAAATACAGGTAGTAGGAGTGTGCTTGATGTCTTATATAATGTGGTTTAATGTAGAATTAAAAGGCCTAAGTTGAACACTCACAGAACACACTGAGCTCCATGGCTTTGCTCCAGCTGTAGCTGATAGGATTTTGGGTCAAACAGGTGTACATGCCAATGTCCTCCTTCTTCACTGGGCTGATGAACAGGGTGCTGTTGTTCTGAGAGAACGCGTGACGCTCACTCGGACCTACTGGGTTGTTGTTTCTAAACCACTGGTAAATAGCCCTAGCTCCTTTCGCCACATTGCAGGTGAGATTAACATTGTCCCGGTCTTCCATGAGGGTGCCGGTTGAGCTCTTCACCACAGTAGGAGTGGAGAGGTTCACTAAGAACACACATGTGCAAAAAGAATCATTCAAAATGAACCTGGCATCAGAAGCATAGATATTAATCCTAAGTTACACATTCTAAATGCTAAAATACAAAAAAAAGCATAAAAGTTGTCATTTGAGCACATACTCTTTAAAAACAATTCTAAATAATATAATCAAAGACAAAAAAAAACATATTGAATGTACATTTTGAGATTACATTAGCATTTATTAATAACCTAGAAACCTAATCTAACCTAACCAGGCTGTAGTAGCCTTGCGGGTAAAACACCTGCTTGTGAACTTGATGACCATAAAACCCCCACTTTCATTCAACCTTCTCCTACCCAATGCATCACTATTTGATGACAGTGTTTTAATTGTTACACATTGTCAGGAAAATGACAAATTTTTAGTTGGTAAATCGGTCAATAAAGGGTAACAACTAATTTCTAGATGTGATGACATGTGATGGCTGTAGGATCTAACATTCATGCAAGAGCATGTAAACAAGGCAATAAACAACAAAAGCCTCGGTGTCATCCGCTTCACTAGCAGGTCAGCTGATAAATGTTACAGAAGTGAAACAACTCCAGCACCTACTGCCATCCTCACCGTTCACAGTAACTCTCACGTTCCTGCTAATGCTTGTTTTATTTAGGTCAGAGAACATGATGTTGATATTTAGTTGGTACTCTCCTTCAGCTTCATCATCCAGTTCCTTCAAGGTCAGGGAGAAGCTTTCAAGACTGAAGATCAGCATGTCCTTCAGCAGCAAGTTGGGGATCACTGTGCTGTTATCAAAGGTGACCAGGTTGTTATGTTGGGGACTGATCTTGGACCAGGTGCCCTGGAACATCACCCGTTTCAACTCAAAATGGGTTTTCACAGGTATATGGAGATGGTCTCCCTTCAGGCCATGCAGGACAGTAGGCATTGATATGAGCTCTGTGTCAGCACCTGCGAAACAGAAACAATCCAAATAATTTATAGTACCAAAACAGAGCTCTTTAAATATTCTTTAGAAGAATTGTATTTGTTTCCCTAAAGAACCATTCCGTGGATGTTTTGTTAAAACCTGTATTAAAACTACTTAATTGAAAGATTGTTTTGGGACACTTACTAATTCTATGAGCCCACTCAAACTACTTTTTGCCTTTTTTTTTTTCTCACCAATGAGTAATTGTCGATTTTTTACTATTAGCTAGGTCTTAACTAATCACACAATGCCACCAACACTGTGAGAGGGCCAGCTCCCTCAAAGTCACATGTTGTCACTCCACATTTTCAACACAGTTCTGATCTACTGCTTTGTGGTTTAGCTGTTTTGCTCCTATTTCAAAATACTAGCACTTACAGCAGACCAGGGCAGATCTAACTCAGTAGAAATTTCACAAACTCATTTGTAACAAAGGTGGCATTCTGTGACCATGCCATGTTTAAAGTCACGAGCTCTTAATTTAACACAGAGAAGGCCATTCTCTCCAACCAGAGATAGTACCACTTATTATTCACTCATTAACCTCCATCATGCACAGGGTGTCTGTGGCATTGACAGGAACTAAATTCATTTCAGTTTGAGAATACACAGCTAGAAATTGAGACAAATTTTGATTTGTTACAATAAGGAGGGGAACTATAAACTTCCCACAATTAGCAAAACATTTAAAAAACTCAACAAAACGGACATAATCCGCTATTGTCATCAATATTGTCAGTTCCATCAAAGGAACTTCATCATTTCCCCAATGTCGCTCAGTAAGAGAAATATTGTTGAAAACACACCCTGTACTTAGTTTTCTGAGGACTTCTTTTTTGAAGTAAAGATCCTAACACCAAAGCCAGACTTTAATATACACTCCTAGTCCTTGTTACATTTGATGATTTACACAATTGGCAGTTTAATCTGTCCTGTAACTGCCAAGAGCAAATATTGACTGGTTATACTGGATGATTGTAGCTAAACACATGATCCTCTCTAAATTGTCCAAACTGGTCTTTAAGCAAACACCAGGGCAGTGTGAAGAAACTGTTGAGCCTTAAATGATGTCATGTTGCCTTAGCAAAGACAGGATAAGCTTCAACACCTTTGCATTTCAATGAAGATATTACTGAACATTAAGGCAGCTGGGGAAGAGTAAATAATAAGTAACTTAAGTAAATGTAAGTAAATAATCTATTTATGTCCAGCAAAATACAGAGCATGTTGCTACTACACAGCCATTGTGAAATATAAAGGGGAACAGATCTATTACCTAGCCTTAACTGATAGCTACTAATTTGTACTATGTTGTTAGGAGGGATTTGTGGCAGCAGGAGTGTAGGTAGGGGGTGTATATATACACACGCCTTTTCCTGGACTACAGCTAGCCCACTTGCTGCCTGCTGCCAGCTCTCTGCATTACAATAGACCACTGTGCGGCTCCTGTTGTGCCTTAAATAATAAATAAGGACACCCCTATTGAATATGAAAACGCCTAGAGGCGGGGAGGCCTAGAGGTTAGAAGTGTGCCACTGTTTACTGCACACTATCCTCAACAAGCCTGTTTAGTACTGCAGAGCGTGCTTAGCCTTCTCTATTTCTGGTGTCTCTAAACAAACCGAAGATTGTTGTGGTGATAACAGTGGTGACTAAGAGATCAGCGAGACAATGGACATTAGGTTAAAGCGCCTTCAGTTAGACCAACAATCTACTAAAGAAAACCACACATTAGGCTTCTCACACACTGAGGCAACTGAGATTTAAGTTGAATTCAGCTTGTTTTCACTTCACTTTCACTGTGCTCAGAACCACAGTAGATTCCATATCGGAAAATAACCAAGTCCTGTATATATGAATAACCCACTGAGTCAAATCTGGTGTTGATCTACAGCAACATGTGATGCCTCATAAGATAAGGGAACTTGCTGTCAAGTTTAGCAAAGGGGGGGGCTGGATTGGTTGAGAAAGACTACATCACCAACCATATAATTGCTGTCAGATCAAAACATATCTCCAGAGAAAAAAAAGGCCGCTGCAGCTTGTAATGAAAGCCAGCAAGAAAAAAAGATCAATCATTTTGGATTATTTGAATCAGTCCATTAATTTTAATTATTTTTTTACAGAATGAAAGTAGAATGTTTCCAAGTTATGTAAAAAAAAAAAAGAAGAGGGTTTGTTTTGACAGCATGGACACACCACTGCATTGTATTAAAGACTACTTTTCAGTGCTGACATCATAAAAGCTACTTATGAATACAATATGCACCAAAAAACAAAGACATACAGCATAGCCTCTGAAACCTCTGAGCTAGAAGAATTAAATGATCAAATCATTTAAAATAATGTGGAAACTTATCACCAATCAAAGTGTTTTTAACAGTATTTACACATTACTGATAGGCCTTTGTGTGCATAAACATTAACCAGTAAATAATTAGTTAGATCATTTATATATGCAGCTATATAGAACCTACAGTGAAATTTCAAGCTTTAACTCCCATTATTGAAATGGAAATTACTAAAGTTATGACCACAGTAAGCCTTTTCAGCCCAATGTTTAAGGTAGATCATATAAATACAATACATTTTTATTAAGCTACAGTTGACAGTGTTATTAGAAAAACATCTTACCTGACATTCGAATCATGGCCCACAGGAGCAGAGACACAGCAACTCCCATGAAGTCCATTTCTGCTTGCTTTGCTCCAGGAACTCTATGACTGTGACAAGAAAAGGGGAACTGGTGACAGCATTTGCCAGGGAAATAAGGCCCCTCCCATGGGACAGCAGGAGGCGACCATACACCTGGCAGAGGCTCAGAAAGGCTGACACTTCCTCCAGGGCCACATTGAGCTTCATCAAAAGGCTCTGACAGAGATACACATGGCACATGCAGGACGTATCAGATCACAGAGTGGGATAAAAAAAAACAAAACATCAAATTCTTTAACAAGTTATGGTCGTTGGATTGATTGTATAGTATAGACAGCTAAGACCAAACTAGCCTTAGACACAAAATGTACAAGGATATGCAAAGTTTCATCTGCACCCACTCTACAGAAGGTGGCTAGAAATTGGCCTCACACCCGATCGTCATCCTCCATATCACTCAGCTTCAGCTGGACCATTAAAAACGTGACTAAAAAGAATTCAATGTGTGTGTTTCAGAATGTGTGCGTGTCTGGACTATAATCACAGGCTTCAAAATGTTTCTTTTGAATTTTTTACCCAACTTTTCCCTTTTGAAAAGTACTGTGCCCACAAAAGCCCAGCCGTCCTAAACAGGTCCTCTTAAACAGTCAAGAGACATTTGCAAGTCCAACCTTTTATTAAACACTTCTAGAGCCTAGAAATGATTCAGTTTGCACTGCAGTCCATGTAGTTACTGAAGAAACCCAGGATACGAAGTGGTTATGTGCAAATTACATGTAGCCCCACAACTGTTAATCAATGGAATAACTGAGCTTTATTTGGACAGAGAGTCTTCTGCTTAAAAAAACAAAACAGAACAAAACAAAAAAAAAAATACACAAGCAAAAAATAAAAAACCCACAGGGAGTCAAAACCCACACAAACCCTCCCCCAATTCCAACCATCCATTCAGCCATTTCATCATCCTGCTTAAGCAGGAAGTCACACTTCTCCAAAGACGAGAGTCCCTCTCGAAGACCTTTGTTGGGTATTCCAGCAGTCCAGCAAGGGCTCCATACACACTCAGTCTTCCAGCTACCTTTCACAACTAACGCCACGCAGCTACTCTCTACTCTAACTCCGATCCTGAGGTCTTCTTCTTCTTCTTCTTCTTGCTGTGTTTCTTATGTCTCTTCTTCTTCTTTTTCTTTGATTTGTCCTAAAAAATATATAATAAGTATAAGCAATCAGATCTGTCCAGACTCTGCTACAAAAACATTTTAAACACACATAGGGGATGCCAGGAAGGGTTCTATGCCTTATTCAGAAAGCAGACAAAAGTTTCAGCATGAACAGAGGATAAACTGTTATAGATTGTATAGGTTTGAAGTGAGGAGTAAAATCATTTAAAACGTTTTAAAGTGTTTACATATTACAGTAACCTGTATTGTTCTTTGGTCA
Organism: Clupeocharax schoutedeni; assembly: GCA_037974565.1. Lineage (NCBI taxonomy): Eukaryota > Metazoa > Chordata > Actinopteri > Characiformes > Alestidae > Clupeocharax > Clupeocharax schoutedeni. The sequence continues at coordinate 12,770,126 of JBBPDH010000136.1, forward strand.
GTCTTTTGAACAGTATGCTGTGCATTACTAGATACCAAGTCCAAAACAGTCAGTTACCTGCATGTGTACTTGAAAACATATTTTACACAAAACTAGAAAAACAACTGCTTTAGAGCACATCAGTTACAACATTTCACTTCCATTACACTGAATGCTTAACAAAACACAATCTACATGGTGTTACAGATTACTCCAGGTTACAACTCTGCCTTCTTTAGAACTTAATAAATCCTGGTATTTGGTATTTGTGCAGTTAGATCCTCCAGATGTTCCGGTGGAAGACCAAGGCATTCCCAGGCCAGCCGAGAAATACAGTCCCTCCTGGATCTGCCCGAGGGACTCCTCCCATTGGGGCATGCCCAGAAAACCTCTCCGGGAGGCGTCCAGGGTGAATCTGCAGAAGATGCCAAAACTACCTCAACTGGCTCCTTTCAACGTAGAGGAGCAGTGGCTCTAGTCCCTCCTGAATGTCCGCACTTCTCACTTTATCTCTAAGGGACAGCCTGGCCACCCTACAGAGAAAACTAAATTGGGCCGCGATCTTGTTCTTTCGGGATAGGTGAGGATGGGGACATAGATGGACCAGTAAATCAAGAGCTTTGCCTTGGCTGAGCTCTGTCTTTACCACAGAATGGATAGGGGTCCGCCAAACCTCGGATGCCGCCCCGATCCGTCTGTCTAGTTTTACTAGTTTATTTTAAAAATAAAACTTACTGTAGATTTCTCTCTCTCTTCACTGCTGTGCTTTTTCTTTTTAGATTCACCCTACATAGAAATAAAGTCAGATTTCAGCACATGCAAATCAGTTCTATATACATGGATCAGCAATAACATTCAAACCATCTTTCTAATATTGTGTAGGCCCCCCTTGTGCCACCAAAACAGCTCTAACCTTTTCTGCACCCCAGACCCAGCTCATCAGTTATCCTTCTTTGGACCGTATTTCATAGGTACTAACCCCCAACAAGACCTGACCTAGACACCTAGTCATCACAGTTTGCTCCTTGTCTATCTCACTCCTTACGATTAGCCATTATTCCTGCTTTAAGAATGGAGTGTTCACATCCATTGACGGTTGCCATTGTAATGAGATAATGTCCTTCACTTCACCTGTGTGTAGTTTTAATGCTAAGGCTGATTGGTGTATTCACTATATGGAATATCCAAGACATATAAATGACACAGTACTGAACCAAAATCAATGATGTGAAATGTCCTTACATCACCATCGACTTCAGACTCATCTGAGGACTCTGAGTGGCTTTTTTCAGTCTTCTTCCTCTTCAGACTGCTCTTTTCATCCTTTAATAGAAGTATTTAAGGTATCAGAATAAGGCAGAATAAAGCTCTGTACACATGAACAGCAGAAAATGGTTTAGGCTTAAACAGGTCAGTTAATATCACCTTATCCTTTTCTCCCTCCTCCCTGAGTTTTTTCTTCTTCTTTTTAGATGATTCCTGAAACAAGTTACAGGGTAAACAGATATAAAATTGTGTAAATTATGAACACCGTTACATTTTAGAAAGCTGACTCTATGGTAAATATTTGTTTACACAGACAGAATAAAAGAAGAGAACTGCAGACTACATTTCACACCAAAAGATGGAAAGTTTTAACTCGGTACCCTGTAAGTGAAAGCTAATAAAGAAGTGTTGGATCATAGAGGACACTTCTTTTGCAGAAGTCGTCATGTCCAGAAAACACTACCTTGCTGTCGGTGTCTGACTCTACGTTAGAATTGTCAGAAGCTTTCCGTGCTGAGGACCGCTTTCGTTTCCGCTTCTTCTTTACACTCTTCTTTTCATCCTGACATCAACAACAAAGCAAAAGCACCACCAAAATTTAACTATGATCACAAGAATAACAACAAAAGGACGTGTTTACAAAGCAAAAAAGGGGGAATCGATGTCATGTGCACTTTACCTCATCTTCACACTCTGATGACGAACTGCTGGAGGAATCAGAACTCGATGAGGAGGAGGAAGAAGACGAAGAATGCTTGACCACACACAATAAAAGCAGAGCTCATTAGATATCAAACAACTTGCTGAACAGCAGGAGGAAATACACGACAGTCATATATCTGGAGAAATTCTTTCCATTTGGTATGTGTTGCTAATAAACAGAACAGAAATTTTAGAACTATCAGGAGAGGGTTTCACACAGAATGTAAAAAAATGGAAAGCTTTTCTCACCCTACTCGACTTTTTCTTTTCCTTCTTTTTCTTCTGCGAAAAATACAAAAAAGCCATTCATTACCATGAAATGATGGCCACATGCAAGTTAATGGCATAAGGAGTATTCTTCATGAGTAGTTACCTCTTTCTTGTCTTTATCTTTCTCCTTTTCTTTCTTTTCTTTGTCTTTGTCCTTCTTGTCTTTTTCCTTTTCTTTCTCTTTTTCTTTCTTTTCACCTCCACCGAGTAACTTCTCTCTGTTTTTTTCCAGCTCCTTCCTCCATCGCTGAGAATTTTCAATAAGCCTTTTGTAATGTATGATATTCGAATGTCAAAAAAAAAATCAGATAGATTTGAATTTTGAGATTACCTCGTTCATTTTATCCTCGAAGTCAGCCAAAGCCCTTGAGCCTTTTTTCTTCTTTTCCAGCTGCTCCTTCACCTCCTCCCTGTGGCAGAACAATGCAACATCAGGGTGAGACATAACATAACCTGGTGCCAAAACAATGGTCTAAAAAAGTTAAAGGGATCCACAATGTCTTTAGTTTTGTGCTGAAACTACAGCGCTAGCATAAAAGAAGTCTGAAATCATTTCAAAGTCACCCTGAAAGTTCTGACTTTTTAGCTACATACCACCACTGTACAATTTCTGGGGCAAGGAGAACCGGGGCTGTACAATATATCATCTGTTCATCAATTGTCGTGATATTAATGACCGCATTCTCCAAAGAACTGATCTGAGGGCAGCTGGTGTATGCTTGGGTAAATGGGTTAAATGCAGAGGAAGAATTTCGAGCCGTTCACACTATGGTGTGTTCACAAATGACAGAATGTTCACTTTCATTTCACTTAATCTTTGCAATCTTGATATAGATCTAGATATAGATCATTAAGACACTGACTGGTCGAGACTATTTTAAAAGGGCCTATATACTACATTTTCTATTACATTTTGTTCATGATGTTTGTGTGGCGATATGTACTAAAATTATATTTCTAAAAATTATATGTTAATATATAATCATATTTTTAAAACTAAAATATGCAAATTAATTGCCTCTTTTCTGATTGTATGCCCTGTATGCACTGAAGGTAAGTCAAATGCCAGCACAGGGCTGAAGATTGTTTTGCAGCTTAGTATTCTACTGTATATATCAACTATATGGCTGGAGACGTGAATAAATATTATGATATTTTTTAATTCCAGAAAGATATATGCTGCTGCTAAGGTTTTGGAATTGGCTGTTAATTGCGGCAGCATAAACCTTCATAAATGTTTAACAACGCTTCCAGAGCCTTTTTAAATGAATTCCAAAACCAGATTTGCCACAGAGAGGAATATCCTTTCCTGCAATTTTGTGGAGGCAATCCAATATCCTATCTAATCCTAACTGATTAATCCTCAGCAGATCCTGGGCAGTATATTCAGGACACCTACATAGCTAACACTAACTCCACGTTTATTAAAATGAACCGCATAAACTGAAAATGTAAGCTAATCTTCCAGTCTTGAGGCACAAATACTGCAGATGTCTAACAGTGGGAGAAGCTGAGGGCATAGTGGTTATGGATTTCCCCTGTGATCAGAAAGCAGTGGGTTCGTATCCCTGGACTGTTAGTGGCACCACTGATGCGATTTTGTGCTGTTCACACTGTGTGCTGATGTGTGTGCATATGAAATGTAAATTAATTTCATTTTTAACAGATTTCCATACCATGTTGGTCGAGGCCTGCTGAGATAATCTTGTATGGTGGGACCGGCGTTAGGAACAGGTCCTCTAGCTCTGGCAGCAGCTATTGGGTTCAAGTATGGCTGTAATGCAACACCAGTAACAGATATCAGACATGCAGGGGCCAGGAAATCAATTGCTGGACCTCCTGCAGAAATCTCAACACCACTCCATGCGATCATAAATCATCCACTCCCACACATTGCCCCACCAGGTGCTGTGTTTCTGGCGGCGCACTGGTTCTCTTGGTGAATGAGTTAAATACAGTGAAGAATGTCGTGTTGGTCACACTGTGGTGTGTTCACATTTGACAAATCAACACTTTACACGATTAGGGCAATACTGATTAATGCTGTACTTAAAATTGTGATTATGACAATTGCTCATTCCCGATTAAAGATTCAGCAACACAATCAGAACATACTCAGTGTTATACACAGAACAGCGAAGTATTTTTAGGCTCGTCTGCAAACTTATAAGACCGTATATCTGTATCAGCCTGCCACGTCCAATACACCACATGTGTAACGGTAGTTAATGCCCATTGACGTTACAGAGCTAAACGGCTATTTTTTGTGGCTTATTGAAAGGAAACCATTATCTATTACAGTTATTGTTTCACGGAAAGAAAGTTTAACTCACGATAGATCAGAAAAATGTCTCTAATTTCTTTCTTTCGTCTGTTTATTTCACTAAATTAACGGTATTCTGATTCAGAAAGCAACTACCTAAAAACTAAAGTCACTAACTAAACTAAAGTCACTGTCTAACTAAACAAGGAATTAGACATTTAAATCTAAATACTAAATGAAAGCACTCGTCCAGTCCAAATGCCCATTTTAAAAAGTTCAATCACTCTGCTACTCATGCTGCAGGGTAATGTGATTAGCCATTAGCTGTTGTAGAAATTGAACTATGACCAACTTAACAAGGCTTAACACAAAGAAATGCATGTTAATTTGTGTCAATATAAGCAGAAAGGGTGAATTTACAATTGAGCTGCATATAAATCTCCCCGAGCTGGATGTTAAACGTTATAATCTGACAACCTGTGTATTTTAGCCAAATGCTAATGCTACATGTATTAGCCAGGCCTAGCTATACGTTTACCTGCAAACAAACTGCATATCTCTCGCTAAACCTACAAAACTAGACACTTCATTAAACTACTTGGCTTCTTTAACTTACCACTCTGTTATCCCGCTTCCCCATTATTGAAGATTTTCTTTTATTTCACCTGCAGAACAGAAGTTAGACCCTTTGTTTACATGGCTCCAGGATCGCCTCCAAACAGCTGGAAGAGCTTGCCCCCTAGCGGAGAGTTACTGACATACTCTCAAAAACGACGTGAACAAAAGTATTGGGACACACATTTTAATTCAGGGTTTGAAACACAATCTTAATGCTTCAACATACCATGCTTCCAACTTTGTGGACACAGTTTGCGGAAGTCCCTTTTCTATTGCAGCATGACTGTGCCCCAGTGCACAAACACATTGCTGGATTAGTTCGCGGTGTAAGAACTTGACTGGCCCACTCAGAGCACTGACCTCAACCCCATCCAGCACCTTTGGCATGAACTGGAACAGAGATTAAGAGCCAGGCCTTCATGTCCAACATCAATGCCTGTCGTCATAAATGCTCTATAGAATGAAAGTGCACAAATTCCCACAGAAACAGAAGTTGTTATAGCTGCTAAGTGGGGACCAACATCATATTAAAGTCTATGTATTTGAATGCAATGTCATAAAAGTCCCTGTTAGGGAAATGGTCAGGTGTCCCAATGCTTTTGTCCATTTAGTGTATATCAAACTGACCTTTGAAAGTTTGTGTGCACTGGTCAGATTAGTTTGATAGCTTATTTAGACTATTTAGACTGAAGTTAGACACTGGTAGGAATATGACATAGATTAATATTTTAAATTAAAAATTTCATTTAATTTTGGGAGCATTAAGCATTTATAGGACACATAATATAGTGTAATTACAGTACATTTTATATCTAATTACAATATACTGTATTTGTAAATATACACCTCAGAAATTATTTGCGGTGATCGGCAAAAATATTCAACCGTCTTGAAAGTCATTGTGTTGTTCTGGATTGTTATATATATTAGAGAGCGAGAGTGTTTTCTCCAAACAGCATATATTCATGTACACTCACCTAAAGGATTATTAGGAACACCTGTTAAATTTCTCATGAATGCAGTTATCTAATCAACCAATCACATGGCAGTTGCCTCAATGCATTTAGGGGTGTGGTCCTGGTCAAGACAATC
>JBBPDH010000136.1:12777942-12792761 GCA_037974565.1 Clupeocharax schoutedeni
GTTTTCTTGGCACACTTTAGGCCCCTTAGTGCCAATTGGGCATTGTTTAAATGCCACGGGCTACCTGAGCATTGTTTCTAAACATGTCCATCCCTTTATGACCACCATGTACCATCCTCTAATGGCTACTTTCAGCAGGATAATGCACCGTCACAAAGCTCCAATCATTTCAAATTGGTTTCTTGAACATGACCATGAGTTCACTGTACTGAAATGGCCCCCACAGTCACCAGATCTCAACCCAATAGAGCATCTTTAGGATGTGGTGGAATGGGAGCTTGGTGCCCTGGATGTGCATCCCACAAATCTCCATCAATTGCAAGATGCTCCTATCAATATGGGCCAACATTTCTAAAGAATGTTTTCAGCACCTTGTTGAATCAATGTGTATGTATTGTATGAACTATCTTGTGTATGTATGAACTATTTTGCTCCAATACATTTGCAATGCCAAAATATTAAATACTTGAAGAGAAACACAAAGAACCATTTTGCTTCTGTTTTTGGAATAAATGTATATAGTATCCATTCGGGAGTTTTGTGACTTACATTTGTCTGATATTGTCATTTTCTAATCATCAGTATCTCTACATGCTGTTCTGCACACATTGAACATTTCTTTTGAATGAGGTGAAATGTTGAGGAATCTAAATAGAAGCATGTTTATTGAAACAAAATATTCAAAATACATATGCATCAAAGAAACAAAGTTAGACCAAAAAGATTTATGTACTAAAATATTTATTTGAAGGAAAAAAAAAATAAAAACAATGACAGGAAGTTACAAATGGGACACACAGCACAAGCAGCTTTCTTTTTCTAGTTTTCAATCGCATCAAATCGGAGCCACTTCTGATGGGCCATTAATCGTTCCCCACACTTTCAAGCTGAGCCTATAAAAAATAGCAGCAAACCAGTTCAGAGAAAATACAAAAATATAAAACCACAAAACCCACCCGTACCTCATTCACCTGTTAACTGCCCCTTACCCCCTAAAAAGAACACAAAAAAGAAAGGAAAAAAGGTGCTGTGAGGAATATTGATGCTTAATTTGGTTCAAGAATAATGTGGGAAGGTTCTTCTTAGCAGGGAAGTAAAGGCAGAAATGAAATATTAGTCTCTGATTCAATGTTCTAGTGTAGAAAAGAAGGCTGGACCATAACTAAAGGCAGTCACTGCTCTGTGCTGCATAAGCTGCTTTCCAATCTGGTGTTGACCGTGTTACACGACTCTTCATTTGATTATTTGATTTACCAAGTGCCATCTGTGATGCATGAAAAGCTTTGAAATGTTTGTCACATCAAATCACATCAAGTCATGGTATTTGTATGACTTCCATGCTCAAAAAGCTCCCAATTAAATCTACTGAATTAAATCTTTTGAAAGAAAACTTATGAACGTAATCTGTTGAATACAATCTCTTGAACTGAATCTTCTATCGGAGAAGAAAATGCCCACAACATGGATTTTAGGCCAAATGAATAAACACATAACTAAGAAACATCAAGAAAACATGAAGCATGAAGCAAGTGTCATAAACCTCTATTAGGAGTAACTTTTCATTTATTGGTAAGTGCCAAGTGCACCAACTGCACTGCAGGCCAGCTTTCAGAGCAAACGCGCCCATACCTACAAGACACACATAAAGCACTGGCCGAAAGGGACGTCTAGTGAACGAGTACATTTAGACTACCATGTAGAGGAAGGAACAAACAAAAATCCCCAATAAAATAGGTCAGTAAATATCAGAACAATCAGTTAAGCAAGTAAAATGCAACATCAGCCTGTTGGGGTTATTACTGTGGTTAAAAGTGGAAAGCTGGAGAAACACAAAATACCTTCCAGACATTTCAACACAGCTCGCTTAATTTTCCAGTGAAACACAAAGTACAATAACCCCAATATGTGTGGTGCATGCTATAATAATACAAAACAGGGTTAGCAGTGAGTCGTACAATTCGCCAGCACAGGACACAGCTTTAAGAAGGCAGTTGTAAGAGGAAATATACAGACAGAGGGAACTAGGTCTGAAATAGTTTCTTGTATACAGAAACATGTAAGGTTGTCATCGGCACGGAAGGATAAATGATGTGGGCCACTGAGCAAAGTTGACCCTTTGACCAGTTCAAATAAACATGTAAGGCCTCTGGTTCAGTTAATTCTCTATAGAGGAAGACTGGTGAAGACACCTGGAAATGCTCAGATCACTATCACCATCCTTTTAAACACCTTTTTTTCGCCCCACAGAAGACTTTTCAAGTTTAAGCAATACTTATAGCACCGTCAACACACCACCACACCGATGAGATAGACTGAATTTTTCTCACACAAAGGGTCGTTTTTGAAGCACTTCCGTCACAATGCCAATAAATAAAACACGCTGAATTAAAATGAAAATGGAGGCAAAGGAGCTTAAGAGGATTAAAACTAAAGCTGAAGTACCACCATCCAGCAATATGATACAAGCTCAAAAGACGCTGATAACTGATTAAATCAAACAAAATGGATTATAGTTCAAATTTCCATTAAAGCAAAGGAGTACAAACAACAAGAAAAGGTTTCAGTTTATTGTTTCAGGCACCCTCGTGCATTTAAAATGGAAGAAAACTCAAAACTCAAAGGAAACTTCATCCAAAAGCTTTCTTGTACTGGGGAAATAACAAGACGGGTGATTTCAAGGTGCATTTTTTTTTTCAGGTCAACATAACTACATCATGTCACCTTTTACATTTCATATCTAACATAACATTTTACATTCCAAAAGCATTTAACTCAGCTCTAGTTCTAAAACAAAAGTAATAAATTCAAGACCATTTTTCCATCTGATCAAACCGAGTAAAGGTAAAGCTGAGCGAAAGCCAATATCAAAAGGTATACGGATACATTTTACACTTGCGAACGTGTACTTTCTCGCATCTAATGCCCACAAAACATCTCTCAACATCCCACTCTTTTGCCATCTGCTCGAAAGAGGGAAATGCGACGCTGTGACGACCATACGGCAGGTAAGCTGAAGAGACAGCAACAATGGATAAAACAAGGAGGAATTTTAGCAGTAAAAAAGGACGAGGAGCTGTTACAACAGAAAATGGGAAAAAATAGACACAACTGCCTCCATGTTTTATTATCAGTTCAAATATGAGTCCAGAATGCCATGTTACAGTGTTAAAATGGCTGTAATCTGATGCGTATGAGTGTAAATATAGTCATAAATAGAGTATAGTTTATTGTATTATAATGTTATTGTGGAATGAATACAGTGAATTGTCTGCAGACTTCATTTCATAAGCACTAATGTTATAACAGTCAAACCTGAAACATGTCAGACCCTAAAACTACAACCATAAATAGACCTGAGAGTGGAGAGTGGGACAGAATGAGCTGTATTTATCAGATGTTGTATTGTTCACTATGAAAGGCGAAACCAGGCAGACCTACTCTGATGAATACGCACCAAATGAGTCTACTGAGATCCTGAGCATATGAAGGAAGCACCAGTGCTTTTGTGGATGAACCTGTGGATTTAGGTCTACGATACAGTGCCTGTGTGTAGCTTCTCCTCAGCTTAGACTTAGTCCTGGACCACATTGTAAAAGGGAAAAAAAATAGTCTAAAGCAGCATCCTTCCCTCCTTCCTTTCTTTCCTCTCTCACCTCGTACGTGTTGAAGAGCCAGACGAGAGACTGGGTCGTTTATCCGGACTTGAAACATGAGAGAAATGAAAAGTGGAAGGATAAAATCTAAACTGTATGTACAATGTCCTGAATTCCAGCAGTCACGCAATTATCACATTACCCTTCGAAGCCTTTGCAAAAATCTCTCTCTCACGACCTAACCTTTCATCTTGTTCACCTTCTCTAAAGCTACAGCTTTTTATTCTATCCGCTTACGCACTACAAATCTACGTCAAACCGCATCTCCTCTTACTTTTACACTGACTCACTCTAACAGCAACTTGCTACCCAGGAGGGGCATCACTCTAACTACCTAACTGAACTACTATAGCATTTTCCTGACCGCAGGGTGCATACTGTATGAAATCACACATGGCGTATAGCATACTCTAACAAGTCTCTACACCTTCAAGTCAACTAAAATTAAGACAAAAGACAAAACCTCAATAAGTCGTCAACGATCAACACTGATATTAAAAATAATAATAATAATAATAACAATAATAATAATAAATGAACAGTGTAGAAAGTAGAATGAACAGTTTATGTCGCATTAGGCTGTAATGCATTGTTACATTATACTAGATGTCTAAGGCTCGCTTTTCCAGACACAGATTAAGTCTAGCCTTAGACTACATTACACTGCCATTGGGGACTAGGCTCTTCATGCATCCAGAAAATCAGCCTGAAGTGTTTGGTCTTGCCGGACACAGTGGGCAGTATCACAAAGGCCTCAGATCACTATCACCATCCTTTTAAACACCTTTTTTTCGGCGGTGCTGAGGAGTGATCATGTGATTCGTCGTCCTCTATAAGGCAATGAATGGATATCAGTTGTCGTTAAAGTTCACAAAGCCCAGTTCTCAGCCTTAGAGGAAGTGACCACAAGATGACACTCCACTAAGACTAATCTGGATCATCTGGCCCGTAACCATAGGCTTTTATAAACTTAGAGCAAGAGAATGAGAGTGTGTGGTTACATCTGTTCTACTGTGGTTCTGTTCAACAGAGCCACATTATCAGTGACAACTGTGTGTTCTGCACTTTCTGCAAGGTCCGAAGTGTCAGTCGCAGGCAGTGCAAGCTTGCACATTGGTGGCAGTGAAAGGCGGTCAAGTCTTGGCAGTATTCTCTTAATGACACTCTAAACAGAATAGAGTGGTCCCTCGCATGGTGGTGTAGCAGCCTCTGTATCAGGTAGCTGGCAGTGGAGTTTCCTCTGAGCAGAGGGGCTTCCGGTTAGGGAAGACGGCAGGCAGGAAAGCAGCTTCTGATGGTTTTCTTTTCTGTTAATTGCCCCAGGCAGTGAGTGAATGTACTTTCTGCAGGACTTGGGCTGCCTGGCAGCAGTGAAAACATATCAACCAAGAGTTGCTGTAATACTTCAAAAGAGACCTAAAAGCAGCATGTAATGTTGCGATGGAAGACGAGTTCAATTAAGGTGTTGTAGGGGCGGGGATTGGGCACAGCGAGTTTTGAAAATTGGGGTTATAGTCTTTTAGGCAGCTCTCTCCTCCAGGGAGGGCTTTTTGCTGGGGAGAGGCTGTGCATACAGACTCTTGCTGGTGCTGTCCAGGCTCTGGAAGTAGGGGTGAGACAGAGCTTCATAAGCTGATATCCTTCTGGCTGGGTTGAATGACAAGAATTGCTGTGTGAATGGAGGAAAAAAGAGAAAAGTACATGTTATCATCACCATCTCGGATGTATTTGGTACACTGAGCAATGGCATTTCGCTCGGCTGGAGAAGCAGAAGTTTTCGATTTTGGCCCTACCAATAGCAGCATTCATGTTACACTTGGAATTTCCATCAATTTTTATGATAACGGTGCATTTCAGAGTAATGTCTCATTCGCATTGCTTTTCATTGCTCATTTGCTAAATGTAATGTTTCCAGTAAAAAGTCATTAGTACAGTTTCAGTTGTTTTTTTGTTCATCGCATCTTAACATGAAAGCTTGGCAAAGTTGATACAATTGCCCCTTACCCTAAATTAAGTTAACGTGCAAGATATGCTTGCCATCTGAAGTTTTTAGCTTTGCACAGGAGCTACGAGGTTAATATGGCTAACAAGTACCGTCATTGTACTGATGAGGTTGGAACCATGTAAAAAATATTACATGACCAGAAAAAAAAAACATTTTTTAACTTTCATTGTAATTTAATACTTACAAAGTTTATTCAATTCAATTCCATTTAATTTACATAGCGCTTTTAACAATGGTCATTGTCACAAAGCAGAACACAATCATTTATGTATAAATGTATACAAATAAAATAATATTTCCTTGTTAACAGTGATGGCAGACATTTTGATTTCATTTGTACATTTATCTGTTTTCATGCATAATGTGCCAGAGAGTTACTTACTGGTTCAACAAGGCTAAATTGAGTGCATGATTTAGGCATGTCCCTGCCGTGTCCTTGTGTCTTGTTCACATCTACTCTCAAAGCTCCAATGCAAAACTAAAGAATTTCAGATGCCATAAATTGTCTGATCAAGTACAGATTTGAGAAAACAGTTTGATTTGCCGAACTTGTTGTTAATGTTACCGAAATGAAGACAAACTGCTGAGACTTAGGACTCACAAGTAAGAGGGATTTTCCAAGCTCATCCATGTCTGGCACCAGGTCTTCTATTGGTTGGGGAGGGCGAGGGGAGAAGGCACTCTGGGGCAAGCCCACTTCCTGGGGCCAGTCTTCAGCAGAAGGGACTCCAACCACACTGGAATCATCATTACCATAATCATCATCATCAACAGTATCACTTACACAATTATTGTTCAAACTGCTGCTCATGGATGTACCGCTTGACTTCATTTGAAGGTTCAGAAGATAAAAATGGTACATACTCAAAAATCTTGCCCAGCTGGTCAACATCAGAGTTCCCTCTGAAAAGGGGTCTAAAACAGACAAAGATCAAAGAAGGCAATTGGTTTTTGTGACTCACACATGCAGGATGAATATAACACTCAACCATCTTGAATATTTTCAGTACAGCACTGGCATAGTCAGTGTATATGTTGCAAGCATATAAAACGTGCTTGGTCATAATGTTTGCTCTATAAATACCAGCCTAGTGATGCTTCATATGCTTTGTGTTTGTGCAGGGATGAGTGAGAGTGAGAAAGAAAGTAAGATAGAAAGCGAGAAAGAGAAAGAGAGAGGAAAATTCCCCTCACTGTGCAGTGGGCTGGCCAGGTCATAGAGTCGTGCTGATGTAATAAGCGGAGCTACTGTAAACGCTCTAGTTTCTTGGCCAGGCTGATTATGTGCTGAGCTGAGAGAGAAGGGATTTTTCAGCTCATGCTGAGAGAGAGAGAGAGAGCAAGAGAGAGTGAGGAAGAGAGAAAGAAAGAGAAAATTCATTCTTCACATGGTAAACTCTTGCTGGTGATTTAGGTCCATTACAAGACACATGGATGGGCTTGCTTCCCCCGACATACACATGCAAATTCCAGCACACACAAGGCCTTTCCTCCAAACCACATCCACCGCCAGAAGAGGCATGAGGGGGAGGAACACTATTTATCCCCGACGTCTGCTTTGGCTGTCTATATCCCCTGTGTGGGGAACAGCAATGAGCCGTGTGAAAGAACCACTCAGTTTATCCTAATGTGAGACAGAAGCAGAAAGCAGCTCTAGTAAGCTCTGCTATTCTCCATTTACACACAGTGACAGAATCTACTGCTGAAAAGAACTGTACACTGGAGAAATGTATAAATCCAATGAAACTAACTTCTCATGTAATATCTAGCAATAATCCATAAAAAAGTTTTTTTTCCAAGCAACTTTGTGCAACTATCAACGTTTTGGTTAGTCAGCCATATTTCTCGAATATCTCCACTTCCACGATATACCTGTACCCGTTTCAACCCAGGACTAGCTTACATTGCACTACATGTACATATTCAGAAGATGCTGCTATCCACAACAGTTTATAATGCAGTCTGTACTCTGTGTTCCTGCACAAGGCCAATAGTGGCATTCCAGCCCGAACAAGAAACTCAGTTAAGGGCATAGTTTGTAGAAAATTCAAATGTACTTCTTTCTAGAATTTTATATCTAATCTTTTCCCCCTTACCAATAATCAATCAGCCAAATCATGTCTGGTGTCAAAATGTTTCATGTTTAGTTTAGCATGGGATCTATGAGGACATAATATTGCTAACAAACACCAGATGCTAAAAGTCACCCAATTTTTTTAAATCAAGAACATATCAATAAGGTGTTGTTTGAAATGGCTGCATGTAATGGTGAAGATTTCTGTACTTTTACAGCTCAACCACATCAACATGTCTGCACCACATTAATAAACAGCTGGATGGGGCTTGAGAGATGTTTTGGTGATGTATTTTTACACACTGTGAATACTGATTTCTAGCATATAAATTTGGACTCCAAACATGTCTTGGCTGATAGATGTCATTACAGGTGGGAAATTATACGAATGTGATTTTTTTTAACAAGCTGACTGGTTGGCTCAGGTGTGTTTGAAGCAGATGAAACGGGGGAGGGGGCTCCTAGATTAATGCTGCAACCACCACTGTAATGTAATAGAATGTCTGTCTGCAACGCTCTCTAACTTCACCAGAGGTCACTCGACTGCAGCGAAACGAGGAGCAGCACGAGGCCCCTGCTTCCATGGCTGCGCAGAGCCTAACTGACTCTCAACTGTAAAGAGACAAAGAGGCAGCTGGGGACACGTGCTCGCCCTGTGCCTTCCGTCTAGCTGAGTTCCGTCATCTCACAGAGCTATTTCTGACTTTGAAGCTTAGTCTCAAACATAAATGTTGCACTTTCCTCTCTGCTTCTAAACCAAAGCAATTATCCCGTCACAAAGTCTTACAGCCTGTCAGCCATAAGTCAGTTTCTGAGCAGTGCTGTCTTCATGTCACAGTGCACTAAACATTCTTTACAAGTCAGAAGCGAAAAACAAAACGAACAACTCATTTTCTGCCTTTGTCAAACCATCTGTCATTCAAGAAGCACAACACGCCATTCATTTGTCGTAGAGAGAAATCTGTGTGTTTGAAATGCGAAACCTGCAAAGCCTTTACACTCAGACTGGGTAAAACGGACAAAACCAGTTCTATTTTTCAACAGTAGTAGAAAAAAACCCTAAAGCTATGTCATGCCAAAACAAGTATGGCTGAAATTCCCTGTAGCTGGGTTCTGTCTTTGCCCCCGGGCTACTTGTTAGTCTGAATGAAGTAGGGGCTTTTAGCACAAGGCTGATATTATGCTGCGGGCAGGCTTCCTGAGTGAGTGGGCACAGCCAGGCCAGCACACGCAGCTGAGTCACACTCCAAGTGCCAGTCCCTCCATCCACATTCCACTTCGATAACCTCTGGAATGCTTCAGAGTGTGTGTGTGCGCGTTTGCATATGTGCACATGCATATGTGCACAGAGACAGAGCATTGATTTCTGAAGAGCACACACAAAATCATACATACATACGCATGCACTGTGAGAAAGTAAACACGGATGTGAATGCTTTCTTAAGCAGACTGTGCCAACATAACATGTTCGACCTTTGGATCAGTGGAATGTCAACACCACTTTCAAAGTCATTCATAAATGCGATGACTAATGGTTCCGCCATCTGAGAGATGCAGATACAGACTTGCATGGAAGCAGAATTCCCACCCAGTCTCAACGTTCTCCTCAAACCATGCCCGACCTGAGATGCCAAGTTGAAACATGAGATCTGAACTTGTTCCAGAAATTAATTCCATAATGCTATACACAATAAGAAATGGTCAGCAGTCTGTTTCATTTGGTCTATGCAACAGATTCAAAAGGATTCCATGGTTTGTTCAGTTAAATGGATGTGCAATAACGAATGAAGCAGCTCCTTCAGTAAGACCGCACAGTGCACTCCTAGCTCAGGTGTGCCATGTCTTTATCATTCTCCGGTGAATCTTAAAACCCCATTACTGGCTTGGCTCTGATGGGGCGGCACCATTCTCACAGATCAGAGTGGAAACCTTGGAAAAGCTGCTCCCAGGTGCCTTTTAATCTGCAACAGGTGGCCTTTTAAAACGTATTCTTAATCACCTCCAGGAGAGAGAGAAAAGGAGGCGCACTGTTAGCAGGGATCAAAGCACCTCCTTTCTGCCCTCAGGCACATTGGAGGTAGGCCAGGAGCCCAGCACAGTGGCTTTTTACAGGGCATTGTGTCAGAGAGAGAGACTTACCAGTACAGGTCCTCACATTACACGAACTGATGACCTAACTCACACTCTCTGAGTCTGGTCTAGTACTGACCTCCTAGCCATACCATTACCTTCCCGTCAATAAAGAGATCAGATATAACTATTATTGTCAATGCTGGAGAGCCCTTTCCGGCACAATAATACACCTTTACAAGTATTTTTAAAATGTTTTTGATTCAAAGCTGATGCGGCATTTCCCCATGAGTCATTGCACGCCTTTTGCAGGCCTATTTTGGTTTTAACAATCGCCTGCCTCTACAAAAACAATGGTCTGTGGTTGGTCATTTTGCAAGCCAGTCAAATGGCCTCCCTTGTTAAGGGGAAATTCCATTTTCATTTTCTGTATATCTATCTGCATAATTAAATCATCAAGATGTAAACAGGGTCATTCAGAGCAATTTGATGTGAGATATCCCATCATAGATGAAACGTTTCGAGTCAGAATTGGATAGAAAGTATCAAAATGTTTAAAGCTTCTAAACACAGGATACTGGCATGAATATGTTGTCGGACAATACTTCTAATATGTGATTTTGGTCGTGTATTTTACTTGATGATGGAGTAACACATGAAGGGATTTTTAAGGCAAAAAAGTTCCTAATATGAAATATTATATAAAAACAAGTTTGCCGGGTTCTGGTTACCACCAATGTAAACAAACCCGGAGATAGCAAGGTGCTTTTCTGAACTGAATTGCGATTTTGGTGAAATTCCTCTTTAAAGCATACGGTTCTTGGTCGTAAGTGATTAAGTGATGAATCCAATCAGGTTCTCTTAGTTGCACACCCACTTCAGCTCAGGACGAGCTCTTTAATTACCTGAAAAGTTGGATCCAGTGTATTACAGCAAGAAAAAGGAGATGGGGATATACCTAGATAGGGATAGGGAACAGTCTATGAATTGCTGGACATGTGAAAGAGAACCTAAAAAAGATTTTGACTTTCCCTTTTTTAATTTGATATTTTTGGGGTACATGAGCAGATGCCGGACGGAGGTCCACATGAGTAAACAGACAGGTGGTTGTGTTAGGATGTGAAACACAGGATGTGTGTGTGTGTGTGTGTGTGTGTGTGTGTGTTTTTGTGTGTGTGCATGTGGATCTATTGCATACACCTCTCTCTCCTCATCCTATTGCATGGAGAGGAAGACATCAGCCCACACATCCTCCTCTGCACAATGAGGGACAATGAGCCAGTTATCAGTCTCGCCTTTGACGGGTAGGAAACACACGTGCGCCAACACTTACAGCTTTTTATTATCGTCTGAAACCCACCTGGGGTCTTCCTGCCGTTATACAGTAGGGACATGCCTTATTGGTGGTGGTTAGGGGAAGGAAATTGAGATTGCAGATTGAGCTTGCTTTTCAGCACCCTTCTCTTCTCATGAAAACTTGTTCTTAGGTGCTACTGAACTGTGCTGTAACTATAAAGCTCACAGACATACTCTTAATGTACATCCACATACAAATGAAACATCTTTTCCATAGTGTAGAAGACGTTCTGCAGTCAACGTATAACCACCGCAACTGGGTCTGAGTCATCTGAGCAGAAGTACAGACACATTCGTTGCAGTCACCATAGAGGAACATGGCACTCGGAGGCCTCAGATGCCTTCTGCAACCACAGCAAACAGTAAGAGCATTTCCCCAACTGTTTAACAACCCCAACTGACTGCAAAAATGTGGTCACAATGAAGGAAAGGGCATTTAAAAAGCTCTTTCTACATTTGGTATGCTCGCCACACATTGTGAAACACTGGAGGAACAGTTACTAATAAAAATGCCTGCGACAGCTTGTATTGTGTTGCTCCGTGAACACAGTCTGACCCAAATCCTTCAAAATAAGCTTGATGAATGTCACTGAACTCTCGAATGAAAAGGTCTGCTTCGGGTCTTCGGTCAGAAACGCATGCACAGTATCCACTGCAAGTGCCTGAAGCTGTAATTACACTGAAAAAGAGATAGACAAAAGGCTCCTACAGGAACTAATGGTGTTTACATTCAGGGATAATCTATTAACTAAGAAGCAATAGTATTTAGACTCCTCGCTAAAAGTGTTTTGAAGCCCAGCTTAGCTTACGCCGACAATGCAAATGGGTAGAAGTGTGAGCACATAGATGTTCTTGAAATTTGGTCAACTGTATCACATCACAGACTAAATAAGAAATACTATTTGATATTACATGAACGCACAACAACGTTCTTGAACGCACTTGATGTTTTTTGAGAGAACGCTAGAAAGCACCACACAAGCAGTGGAAAACTTCCAGCTATGGGGGCACAACTAAGCAATCAGGTTGCTCAGGCTTGACTTGTTCTTTATGCTCTAATTGAAAGCGCCACCCTTTGAGAGTCATAACTGTAATACTTAATCTCATTCAAATCATGACAGTTGCAGCATTTGTGAGTATAGGGGTGAAAAGGGGAGGAGTGGGTGAGGTGCACTGCAATGAATGCACAGCGTCTCACCTTCTTCTGAACATCTCAGCAAAGATGCAGCCCACACTCCACAGATCCACTGGGGTAGCATAGCTGGACTGCAGAAGCACCTCTGGAGCTCGATACCATAGTGTGACCACCTAAAACACACAGAATAGCATGTCCAATAACTTCTACATACAGCATACAAAGATTACTTTGTAAAACAGGCAGTATATATTTTGGATTGACTAGGTTTCAGTGTATCCTGGTTGTCATTTGTTCTTTTATAGTTGAACGACATCGGGAGAACATTGCAGATTTTCCAGACAGTATTTAAATTGTGATATAAATGTGATTATGAGTTATAAATGAAAGTTCCAGGCCTTCTTTTGCTAAGAAGACACGCATACAAATGATTTCTGACCTGAAGCTTGAGCAGAGAATGTGAATTCTCAAGCCTAACTTCATTATTTGTTTTCCCTCAATTAAAACTGAAGACAATGTCTAAACAAAGTAGGATAAAGCAATATATAAATGCCACTCTTTCAAAATGCAATTTTAATATCAACTTAACTGACTTTATTAGGCAAATATACGGATGGACACACAGTGAACTTTATAAAGTCAAGTATCCCTGAACTGGAAGACACAAAAATGTTTCTGTGCCCTTGCGTCCGAGTTGCGTAAGGTTTGAAATCACATCTGGAAATGCAAGCCTCCACATTCCCGTTTTGGTATACCAGGATCGTGCAGAATTTCCACAGCAAGCCAATGGGGACCGCTCCCATGGTCTCCAAGTGCCTCTATGGAACCGAGAGCCTTCAATGCCAATGGCACACCAAAAACATCATTCAAACTCTTAACTGATCTCTGCCCTTTATCTCTGCAAAATCATCCAGAACGATGCGCTTCTATCAAAGCAATTGTACCCTGAATCTTGTCAATCAGTCAAGCATACAGCTCCAGTGTCAATCACCAAACATGACTTAAGTCACCTCACAGTTATCTTAAACTATGTCATCTCCAACAGTCGTTATGTTTATGTGGTTTCTAAAACATTATTACATACTTTCTTCTATAGCAATAAATGGAAGTATGTTTCATAGCTGCACCATGCTGCATACTGACCATACCTAGTCCATTTTATAGAAAAACTTACATTTTGCAATACCTAAAGCCACATGCCTTAGTTGCGTGGGTTTTTTTTTTTGGTCAAACTGTCACTTTAAAATCATGTTATGTTCTTAAACTCAGTGACACCTGCTCTTGCAAGCTGGCCTCAGATCTGTCTAGCTCCTGAAAGGCCCGGTTAGAGGCCCGCAGTATCCACAGCAGACTGGGCACGCAGCAGAGGTGCATTGTTAACAGCTACAGTAGGGAGAGCCTCCAGACGAAACTCAGTGACCCTTCTCCAGAAAGTGGACAGCTTCCAGGTGCTTTCCCTCTCCGGCATGCTGTCCTCCCCGTGGGCTCTGGGCCCAGAAACCCTCCAGCTTATCAACCAAATCAGCCGTCCCTGTGTTTGTAAGCAAAGCCTGGAGCATTTATCGGGGCCGCATATCGTAAAATGCAAGGCACACTGTCACATGGCCAAATGACCCAGCACCATGAGAGCTTCGCCCTTAATGAGTGGTGGTGTGGGAATGAAGCTACGAACAGTGAATGGACCACATGCCGCTGATTAGGCACTAATTAGAATAATTAATTGTAGTGTGGAGTGAGCAGAGGTGATACAATGATAAAGCAAAATCAAGTGTTGGGTTTAAAGCATATATATATATAACATCCATCCATTATCTACCCCTGTGTCCCCTGCATTCGGGGTTGGGAGCCTATCCCAGCTGCAATGGGCGAAGGTGGGGTACACCCTGTACAGTCGCAGGGCCACATACAGAGACAGACAACCATTCACACCTAGGGGCAAAATAGTGTGCTCAATTCGTCCCTATCCATTTATTTACATTAATGGCATTTATCAGACGCTTTTATCCAAAGAGACTTTCATTCTCTAACTACAGGGGACAGTCTCCCTGGAGCAACGCCACCGTGCCACCCTATACATATATATCTGAAATAAGTGACATCTCTGATTTCAGTTCAGACTTTACCAGTTTGTGCCATACATTTCATCCACACCTGGATTTTTTACTCAACACACCTTTTTTACATGGGTCAGCTTAAAGGTTTGGGACCAAAACAACCCTTTTAATTGGTTAAAGAGATATTATAATATGGTCATGTACACATGAGTGATGACTGCAAGACCACACAAATTATGAAAGTCAGACAAATGTATTTCTTAGAAAATATCAAAGAAATAAAAAAAAACATGTCGTTTAGCGATGAACTACCTTGATAATTGTACTCAGACACTGTAGTCCATCACTAACCGGCCAAGGCCTTTTACGAGCTGACTTACTACTTACTACTTACTAAGATCAGTGTCAATGGAATTAAATTAAGCTCACGTTTTTCATGTGCAAAAGGGGTTATTTTTAGTGGCGGGCAGCA
>JBBPDH010000136.1:12810594-12826131 GCA_037974565.1 Clupeocharax schoutedeni
ACACACACACACACACAAACACACACACACACACACACACACACACACACACACACACACACACACACACACACTCTGAAACAACATTCCTCTGGCTGGTCTTCAGTGAAAGCCAGAACTGAATGAAAATAGAGCCACACACAAGGGCCTGGCTCTTTAATTAGAAGCCCATCTACCACATGCACTGCCCATCAAAAGGCCAGGCCTCACCCTGATCTTAGGGAGTTCCATCCTCCATCTGCTTCCTCCTTACAGCAGGCCAAACAACTCCATTTATATTCTTCATCATGCACCTCAGAGTCCAAATCCAGAACACAAGGTTCACTTTTGTAATATGCATGGGTCACATATGTGAAAGTGCATGAAACATTTTGAATAATTAGTGGGAAATATGCTAAATAAGTAATACCATTGTTCATATAGTCACTTTTTGTTTCTAATTGTTTGTGACTATGATCTCAGGTGTCCAGTGTTAGCTCGTGTTAGCTACCTTTATGGTTTCAGGTGGCACTCCTGGGTCAGGTGCTTTCTCCAAGTATGTTGTCAAGTCTTGGTCCACATGCTCAAAGACCAGGGTAAGCTTGGTCTCACGATCCGTTCTGGACACTGTACAGACATCAAACAACCTAGAGAGAGAAAACAGAGCATTATTACTAATGGGCCCACCAACAATGTTCTTTTTTTCTTCTTTACCCTGCAAAGCTAGTCAAGTCAGTGCTCATTGTATTAGTAGCTGGATGAAGAATTGCTCACATTGCCACTCATTTTCACCCACCATTTCCTGAGATTTCAAATGTTAAATGAGCCAAACAATGCAGCTCAGAGGGAAAATCCTAAAGAATCAGCTAACTGTCCAGACTAGTTTTCCTGACTGTTTGAAAGAATGCTTGCTATGCTTCGAACACCAGAGCTTTGTTGGCAAAGTGAAAAGAACCAATGAGAGTCTCCAGCTCTAACCTCATGACTGATCAACTTGGCTACAAAACACCCTCCTGTATTCCAACATTATCAGCACAGAAGCAGAATGATACTGCATATCTGTTCTGCTAAATCTTAATTTGATCTATTTTAATAGGAAAACGCTCAGTGGAAGTATTACGTTATGGGTTCATTAAAATCATTTGATAAGTCATTCGTTTGAAGGTAATTTCATGCTGTGGCTCCAAAATGACCTGAAGATTCACATATTTTTACTAGCTTCTGTACTGGAGTTGAGAAAACACAAAACATCTTTTTTGCTTCATACTGCTCCTTATTATTTCCTGGGGCTATCTTTCTGACCTCAGAAAGACAGAGAGACGAATATCTCTGTATAGGGCATAACACCATAGCCTAAAACACCGATTTAGTGTAAGTAGTACTTTGGAAAAAGGATTGTGTTGGAAGAGTATTGTAATCTCATTCTCTACCATCGAAAATGAATGACATGAGTTTGGAAAGTGGTTTAGTCATAGTCTACAGACACATATTACTCAATGTTAATGCCGACCGGTCTTGAAGAAAAGCAAGTTATACATTTCTGCAGTGTAAGGAAAATTTCTGGCACACTGCATATGGCGTGAAGGAAATCTGTACAATTAATAGAGCACAGTTTATACAAAAGCCGATCACGTGGGCAATATATGCTTCTGTAAATTAGACAAGCTTGGTAAGAATTAGCAAGAACAAACATCTAGTGTCCCCAGTCAAGATCCAAGGACCTCAGAAAACATTCCTTTCTTAGCACCATAGAAACTCGTGATGTGCCATGGTAACTCAAGCAGAGACCGGTGGTGACCAGAATTTCTCATCATAGCAACGCCTGAATTGGAAGCGATTGGTTCGTGCCCATGCTGTCAATACACAGAAACAGTAGGCCAGAGCAATTTCCTTCATCTAAACTATAGGTGTCTTTTTTTCTTACGAGTTACCACAATCCCTGTGAAGAAACTATTGAAGAGGCTGTGCTTTCAGTTCAGATTACACAGACTCGCCACACTAAGTCATATAAACTATGAGATGCCATCAAATATCTTGCAGACTGACACTTTGATAGCAAGGCCTCTCTGCTTCTCATGACATCATTGATTAGGTTTCTCCAAGAAAACGTTCTCCAGCAACCCAAACTGTTCCTTCACAATGGAGTCTCTGAACAGACATAAAACATATGGAATGAATAATCTCCTCATGAGAAACATTCAAGGGTCGCCTGTAGTTAAACAAGGCACTGAATATACTGCACTCTAGGTTTCCTGGGCCCCCACATGCAGTTCAACCTAACAGAGACTGTATTTAGTGTACAGTTTAGAACCCCTAGCTTTGCTACCAGATTTTCCAACATAAGTAAAAATCCCATTTTCCAAAGACGAAAGCTACTGGAACACAATCGCCTTTTTGACTATATACAGTTCAGTCTAAATGAAAACACAGCCAAGCAGTGACATCAGTTCCATTATTACTAACAGAAGACACTGACTTGCTGACCAAGTCTCTTTGGTTGCAGAAATGGCACTTTAACAGCAATCTGTGATCTCACAGTCTTTAACCCTTAGTGACCAAACAGACGGAGCATTCACAATGTGTGCAGCAGTGGTTTGAAGTCACAGCAGGTTAACAGTTGACAAAGTGTTGGCCACTGCTGTTCCTGGCGTTCCTGATCTGGGTATTAAATGTGGCAGCTGCAGATGACCATAAACCTGGGCACTCTAAACAGTTACACCACCTTTAAATGGTGCCATTTTGTGCAAAGCTAAATATAAAAACTGCAAACATCTCCATGTGGCAGGAAATAGCTTCAGCGCCCAAAAGGAAGTGTGATAAATGAAATAAAAAGAGAAAATGGGGGTGGGGGGAGGGGTAAATTGGTCAGTGTCTATATGCACAATAATGTGTTTAGTAAGGCCGGATATCTGTTTTATAGCTTATATGCACAACAAATTCCTCATATCTACCCCATAAACAATTAAAAATGTTTTCACGATTAGGTAATGGCAGCCTTGTAATCCTGTAAATATACAGCATAGTTCTGTGAGACATTCTGCTGCAGATTTACCATATAGCATTAAAATCACAGTAAGGGGTGGTGGTGGCATAGTGGGTAGGATACTTGCCTCTAGAACAAGAGTTCATGGGTTCGAATCCTACCTTCACCAAAGGGTTTCTGAGCGAGACCCTTAACCCTGAGTTGCTCCAGGGAGACTGTGCCCTGTATCTAGGGATTGGAAGTCGCTTTACACTACACTACACTGTTTAAGGATGGAAATGGGATCTTAAAGTTCAGAACAAAGTGCAATACCGTGCAATCAATACGTGATTCATTGCGAAAACAATGCGTAATGTGTGTAGTTACGAGAAGCTGCTGATTGGCCAGTAAAAGTTTTAAGGGGGTTTACCTGACGACGTTGGGGTGCTCGAAGGATTCCAGCTGCCTCAGCACTGCCACCTCGCGGATGGTGGACAGTGGCATCCCCTCTTCCTCAGTCTGCACCCGGACTCTCTTGAGGGCTACGAAGCGCCCCCCGTTCTTCAGGTCCCGTGCCTTGTACACCTTCCCGTACGCGCCCTCGCCTATCTCGGCCACGGGCTCGTACTGCTGGTTCATACTTTCTTTGTCCATGCTCCTGAGTTTCCTTCTTGCACGTGTTCCTTTCTCTCTCTCTCAGGCTGCTGCAGCCTGTTGCTGTGGAGGGGGGAGGAGGAGGTGGAGGAGAAGGGGGAGGGTTGCAGGGGGAATCCCAGAGTTTGGTTCACGCTGCCTTGGCTGGGATCGCAAAGGCGAGCGTGGCTCTGAGGTCCCTTCCTAAAGGGCAGTCTGCTGGATCCAGAGTGCACTTTCCCCAGCTCTCCAGCCAGCCTGTACACCCACACTAGAAGTCTCAAGACAGCCCAAAGTCCCAGCCTGTTCCCCCAGCCAGCGTCACCACAAACGCATCTGGAATCTCGTTAAAATCAGACGCGTTTGATGTAAGCCTCGTGCGTAAATGCAGACTCTGGAGGCTCAAACCGAGGTCGGTGGTGTTTCAGAGCTGCATTAAATTCTGGTGGGTGGTAGTGGTGATGATGAATTTGATGATGATGATGATGATGATGATGATGGTGGGAAGATGCCGTTTAGCTGTACAGAACGCAGACCTCTCCAGAAGGCTGGTTAGTCTCTGTGTTTACTTCTGACACAGATCTGGCAGGGATGCTCCAGACCTGCTTTGTGCCACTACCAGAGAAGCCCGAGCACGTGGCTCCGCGCTCATCTCATTGTCTTTAAAACGCAGGCGGAAAAGTGGTCCTCCGCCACCAAACCCTCACACTCTCCAAGTGCATGCTCGTTTCAGTAACAATGTCTATTTTACATCATGCCAAACTAAAAAAATACTAATAAAAAAAATCCGCACGTCGCTTTTTATCAAGAGTGCATGCGCCCCGCGTGCAAAAATCCCCCCGAAACTAGAAACATGCGCAGAAAAACCTAATAAACACGAGTGCAAAGGCTTGTCACATGAGAACAAAAATAGAATTTGCAAATATTGTATTTACCAATTCAGTTCACCTTTTAACAGATCCTGCTACGAGCTGAGAAGAACCAGTGTCCGTGTGTGTGTGTGTGTGTGTGTGTGTGTGTGTGCGCGCAAGCGTGTGTGTGTTTCCCCCACCGGGACTCTTCACCTACATCACAGATCTCCCAGTGTCCTGGCGGGCCACACAGGTAGTCGGCTGGTGCATGCATGCTCTAGCCATCCTCCTTCTCCTTCTCCTCCCTCTCCCTCTCCCTCTCCCTCTCCCTCTCCCTCTCTCTCTCCTTCTCTCGTCTTCTACTCCTCCTCCTCCTCGTGCTCCTCCAGCAACAGTGAGTGGGACGTTTAGCTAGATACAGGGCGCGCAACTCTCCACGCTCTCCTCGAGCTTCTCTTTCCCACGCTGGCGCAGTGTGGCCTGACCCCCTCCAGAGAGCTCTGACACAGAGCAGGGACGTTTCCGCATTCCTCGTTGACTACAAAGGCTCGGCGCTCTCTCTTTCCCTCTCTCTCTCTCTCTCTCACTCTCTCTGCCCACTCCTCCACCATTCATGCTCCTCTCTCGCTCATTTTTCTCTCTCTCGTGAGGGGGTTGTGTCTGAAAAAGAATGCATGAGCACATCTAAACGTTAGGAATCGCTCCTTCATACACTGAAGACCACGCTCCTGCAGGCCGAACACTCATTTCCAAGAACAATGTTCTGATCAGTAAATCTTGAAATGAAGTGCAAAGTGCTGTGAAATGCAATGAGAAGTATATACATTAGGACTAAGGGGTAAAATCCAGACAAATTATAGGGATCATTTCAATTAGCACAACTACAACATTTACAGAATTATTACTGATTTATAATTAAAGTTGAATGCAGTTATGAATTTCCATCTTTACAGGCTTTTCTGTTGCTATAAAGGTCCTCAGAGTGAAACATTAAATTGTTATCAGTAATTAAAATGATTGTAGCTAATCTCTTCGTTGCGAAAATGTGTTACAGGAGCTCCCTGACCTGGATAGAGAAAAGAATATAACAGTAGTGACAGTCTACAGGTATGTGGCCAAAAAGTCATCAACTAAGACTTCAGATTCAGACGCCATTATCACATATGCAATCAGTCAAAAGTATATACACTTCACAGGCTCTATAAATTGCATTTTTGTTAAGCACTGGAAAGTTGTTGACTGAACAAGTATAAACAAAAATGCCAATTAAAACAAGTTTCCTTTATAGCATGGTAATATTATGTAACAGTGCATGTCTGACATCTGGACCCAGTTCAAACAGGAGTGAAAACGAAGAAGCCTGTTATAAATGAAGGCCCAGTTAAAATAATGTAGTCCATGGTGCGTCAGCATGAATCAGTTTGTAAAGAATAGTGTAAAGGCGTAGAAAATGAGGCAAAGAAAATAGCTGGGAATGCTTCCTACATGAGCTGGTTAGGGGTGTGTTGGGAGGCGTGTGAACGATTCTTCTTGTCTTAAATACCCTGAGAAACTGAAGGGTATTCATTTCAATGAGAGTAGAGTGGAGGGCAGAAGATGGGTTGGTGCGGCCATATGGTTACCCCATACCACCACCACCCCCACCCCCCCCTTTGGCTGACCCGAAATTCAGCATTTGCATCACAAAGCACACTTTGCAGACAATGGCTTCTGAACCAATAACTGTAAATGGCTTGCTTTACATTTATGTATCATCTTTGTTCGTTTTAAATCAACTCTGAAAGCCGTCATCCAGCCTGAATACATTAGCGAGCAAGCTCCTGATCTGACACAGAAAAGTTCCAATTGAAGTAGTTGTGTGTGGTATCCACATATATCTCTCATGAGAGTCATTGTGAAAAGTAAGAAAGCAACTCAGATTTGCTGACCTGGGCTGAAATGAGGCTTGAGATAAAGACATAAAGACATAAAGACAGGGACAAGAAAACAATGGATGCATGTCTTCCGAGGACAGCGTCTGTGTTACAGTGAACTGGTGAACAGCACAACAGCGTCTTGCTTTCTTGTTTGTTTCTGTGTAACGATGAAAGAGGATTTTGTGGTTCAGTTAATTAGAGCTTGCTGGAGCTTGAAAAATGACAAAGACTAACAGTTCATGCAAATAATTGTGCCAAAAGGCATGTCTGAAAGGTAAACACGTAAGCCTCGTCTAAAAAGAAAAAAGCTTGTATTTGGAAAGTGTTGGGAAAAAAACTACCAAATGCAAATGTCCTCTCCGACTTCCCCTGACCTGATTGGCCTGTGTACGAAGTGCTTAGCAAAAACTGGTGGCAGTTATTGATAAGGAGAAGACTAAACAGTCTGTTGCATGTGCCAGATTCTGTTAGCTGAATGCTGGTGTGATAAAGCAATGTGTTCTCGCTGCTCGTCTTAGTATGGCTGAAATGACACCATTTTAGAAAAAGCCATTATCCTGACAAAAACTGTTGTCTGCCTGACATTCACAGTCCATTAGCACCTTTACCTGGAATGCAAAACCTGTATTTTCCTTCTCTCTTCATTTTCAGTGAGTGCAGATGCATGTGAGGCATAACGATTTTCAGCCTTAAGATCATTTGTGATTTGTGTCTTGTCTATGCATATATATATATATATATATATATATATATAGTTTTGCCCAAGAATTCCAATGTGCATGTACTGCTGGTCTCATGCACAAATGGCAAATAAAAATCTTGAATCTTGAATCTTGAATATGTATAGGGTGAGTTGCCCTAATGTGGGACATTTCTTGTATTTTGGACTTCTGCAGTGTATTACAATGTTAAGCCAACAGAGTAAACCCACAAAAATACAAAAAAATGTCTCACATTAGGGCAGCTCACGCTCTATTTGTATAACTGTGTCCAGTTATTATGAAGTAGCAATGATTCAATACATCCAGCCTTAATTGTATATTTTTGTTCCCTTTTTCTATGTGAAAACCTTTGACAAAAGTTTAGATTTAAATCTTTTATATGACACGCATTTTGACATATACTGAAATGTCTTTGTGACTAACTATATAGAGTGTCAACGATATATATGCAACAAGTCAGGTCCAGATGTTGCTATGTGGGTAAAAAAAGGCCCCTCCTATATTATCAGAGCATTATAAATGACAAACACTTTGGTTACTTGAGATGCTTTAGTCACAGATGGAGCGCTGTCTGTCCATGTAAAAGAGACCATTTCCAATCCGGGGCCACCGCAAAACAGGTGACATACTGCCCATATCCCTTTCAGCTCCAGACGCATCCAAGCAGAGCCCTTCAGTCCAGCCGCCTCTCAGATCACCTTTCTCAAATCACACGCACCCGCACAGAAAGGCAGCAGGTGTGAAAGGCATGCTGATGTCCTCATGTTACACCCACTCGGGGTCTGCCTCACTGCCTGCTTCTACACAAAAGGCTTTCAATCACTTCTTACATGTTTTTATTACTTTATTCAGTAATAACAAATGTGGGGTATATTATGTAAATAAAATGATAAATACTAAACTAAACATTTGTTGTTATGTATACAGATGTTTGACTGGAGATTTGATTATCACAATAGAGGGCACTCTGTTCATTTTTATTCTAACTCTTTCTGTATGTATCATTACTATCAGAACAAAAACTCTCCTTAATCAAAATTATTTTCATGAAAGTTTATTTTTCATGTTTCAGGCAATTCATTTAGTCCATTTATTTTGAAGTGTTCAGACACTTGTGTTTTCATACTACATGAAAATATAAAAATAAAAAACGGTGAACTAATTCAGCTTCATGCAGTGATCTAAAACCTCTGAAGAGGTTTTCTTAATGATGGTTCTAATCTTTTTGAAGTGAAGTGCATGTGTCTCAGTGGAAGAACCACGGAGCTTCTGGCAAAATCATTGTCACACCTAACATATGGATGCAATATTAATTTTATGCTTGAATTAAGGTATAATTTAAGTAGCTTAACAATGATTGATTAACATATACTCTCTTTGAGTCACATCTGTATCGTAAAGCTACACTGCGGTAATTTCATGCTGGAAAAAGTTGTTGTATCACGAAGGATTTAAAGTCAGTTTAGCTGTTGTCATGTGCTGTGGTCTCCAATGTGACACTGCATGGTTATTCTCAGACAGTGCTTTCTGAAAACAGTATAATACTACTGCACACATGTAAACAGTTACATAAAGTCATCATGATAGCCACACACAGCCATATATAACTGCACACTGTCAGGAAATATAAATAACTCTGGTTGTAGAACAGAGCCTTGGGGGACACCCAACTATACTTCTCTACATTCATTCATATTTAGAGACTTAGTGTAGGATCTTATTCATAAGGATGTCAGTCCATACTGTGGACTGTCTGTGGTGAAGTGTTGCATGAAGGTCAACAAGTCCCAGTTGAAGGAGAATAATATAATTCCTTCATTAGTGTTTATTGTGATGAGGCTTATTAACAGAGACTTATCAGGCACAAAAGGGCACTAAAGAAACACCAGTAGAAGAAAAACAGGCAAACACAGTAGATTTTGCCAAGCCAAATGTGTCAAGCTGACAAAAAATTGGACAAAATAAATGATAGATTATATCTGGCAAGACAGAATCTGAAGTTTGATACATTTTCAGAAAGATAGAAAATACTGACAAGTGTATCTACAACAAACAGTGTAATAACTCGGGCATACATGGTTATCAGTGAAATGGACACATCTATCTTCACTAATGATTTCGATGTCAACTGTAACAGTAGGAAAGGTCCTAGAAGCGGCCTGGCATATTATCAATTGGGAACTGTGACTGAACAGATATGCATTTTTCACCATGTGTAGCCAAACATAACCTTCTTATAAATGTAAAAAATGGAGCATAATTTTTAGCCTTCATTAAGGGAGGCTTATTTCAAGGCATTAAAATACATTTTCTTATATATTAATAATAGGACTAATATCAACAACAACAGCAATAATAATAATAATAATGATAACAATAATACAATTATTACTGAGTTACATGAAAGAAGGCGGTTCTAAAAATAATTAATTTGGGTGATATCAATGCCAATGATGACTCACCTGTACTCCTAACAGTTGCTAAATACGGCCTCAGTATAAAGTAGAAAAGTAGTGTTATAATTTAGAAAAGTAGTTTTCCAATACTGTTGGAAAAAGCACTTGAAAGAGTATGTTCCCGTCAGGATGAAATAAGGCATTGAGTTGAAATTCTGGCCCTCTGTGAAGGGCACAGGGCAAGTTCATTTGAAACATCTGTCCCGAACATCTCCATTGAGTCTGTGCATCAAGATAGAGACAATGCTAAGTTGTTTCTCTGCAGGCTTGATTCTTCCTTTTTTCTTTTCTCTCTTTTTTTTCCTCTTTTTCCCCCTTCTGTCTTCACTGAAGTCCAGGTCAGGCAGCTAGTAAAGCCTTCCCCAGAACAGGCCCCTTAAGACAAGACTCTTTCTGTTGGGCATTTCCATGGAAACCAAGCAACTAACTTAAGGAGGGACATAAAAACCTGCTCTGTGGAGAAAGGAGGAACACCTGCCACCTCTGCAAACGGACGCCCGAACACACTGTGCATTTACGCATCACACAAAACACACTTTCACTGGCTCCCAGTGAGGCCTACACATCTGTTATCACTTCCATTAACGGCCATTTATTAGTGATTTGTTATACAGTTAGGATTCACACAGTCGGGATGCTGTAATGCAAGCTCTGAGCAGATGTCTTTGATCTCACTGTCCATCACAGCGGAACAAACAGATGGATTTTCCAGTGCTAGTTTATCAACACATTAATGATTTGTCACTGATGTTATATGGCATTGCCCAGGTTGAATACACAGGGCATTTAGACAGACTGGGCGCCAATGGATGTAAGGTATATCATGATGCTCTTAAGGATGTGGTGTCTACTGTGGACTGGGGTCATGTGATTCTGTGGCCAACAGTCTGTCCACTTCTTACTCAAAATCACACATCATTTTTTCCATTTTTGATACTGTATTGAAATGATTTTGGGATTTTTTCTCTACACTCTGCCCCCCAGCCCCCTCAGATTTGAAGCAAGTCCCAACAAAGGGTCAGTCCTTGGCTGGCTGGAAGCAGAGGCTCATGGAAAGTACCGGCTCTCAGGCCCTGTTCATTAACAGTATTAATGATTAACTGAGGTGCCATTGTCTCAGGCCAGCTGTCTGCTGTTTATCCAACTCTGTGCCCTTCATGTTCCATGGCCTTTTTTATGTGCTCTACTGACAGCTGCCCCTCACATTCATGTGAAAATGAACTACTGTTCTCCGAGCCAATCATGCTGGGAGCCACATATAGGCTACTGTACTCTAATCTCATTCAGACATTAGTGCAGTCGTGCAGTAGTGCAGTTTATTTGGGGTCCGTATGGAAGGGTCCATTCCAGTCAAAGCATATGTAGTGTAGCCCAAACCCATACTGAGGCAACAGTAAATATTTTTTGGTCCAGCAATCATTGAAGTAAAAGTAAGTACCAACTAATACAATGGGCTACCGAGGTGTCTATTCTATTTTGGGCATCTTTTAGATCTAAAATAAATGATGAAGCACAAATGTGAGAGCTTACAAAGAAGGACTGAAGCTATCTTCAATGTAACACAATGAAAACAGGCATAAAAATGTCATGGACTAAAATGTAGATTCTAACAAATATACATTATTAGTAAAAGTATCATGATTTGAAAATAAGATAAGTACTTACTCAGATAAAAGCATCTCATAAATGCCGTAAATGTAAATGTATAAAATAAAAACTTACTACCCACCTCTCTATTAGGGCCAGATAACATACCGTATAAAGAATATTTCCCCCTTTTCACTGCAGTGGAGTTTTGTCTGCATTTAGTGTTTGGGGAGCAGTTTTTACTTTCCTGAACATTGTGGCAGCTAGTGTCTGTTTTGACGTTGCTAAGAAGGAAATGTGGCATTTTTTATCATTTGCAATATATTCGACTTTGGTGCTTAGCAACCCGTGGTGTTATTGTTCGCTTTGGTTCAGCTCGTAGTTTCACTTACCTTGTAATATCGCACACTCACTGACCATAGTGTGAAACATTGTGTTTAATGTCACTCAACCACACTTCCTAAATATCATTGCCTTACGTCCATATGCACATCTAGCTTCATATTGGCCCAAGGTCATGTTATCTTTACAAGACAAGGACTTTGATTAGTCTTTGAAGGTGCCGAAGCTTTCACTTTTGATCAGCGCATTGATCTGCCGGTCATCAAAAGGCTGTTTGAAAAAAATGTCTGTATTCATTACCCAACAATATCTCTCAGTCAGCCTCCCTCCCTGTAAGTCTAGGGTTTAAAAGGTAGCTCAGCTCAAGAAGAACAGAAATGATCCCAAGGAATCCACCTGCACAGTGGGTCTCAACCAGAGAGTGAACTGATGTTCAAATGACGTGTTGTACTTTTCCCTTTGCCAAACAAAAATATAAACTGAAAAGTGAAACCCATTATTGAGGTTTGCTTCTGAGCTGTGGTAGAAAGTACCAAACAGTATGAACCACTAGTAGAAAGTACCAGATTACGTGAAGCAGCAACTAGAGTAACTCGAGTACATTTATAATAGATTAACAGGAAGTATACACTGAATTACAAATCAGCAAGACATGTATTGGGGCTTTATTTACTTTTCTCCAAACTGTATTGCACTGCTGTTGAATTTTACTTGGTGAAGCCATTACATGGGCTTCAAATGGATATCAGGCAGAAAACTTTAAACCTTAAAACTCTTTAAAGGCTTTAATATTTCATTTACTCAAAAAAGTCAGATAAAATGATTTTTGGAGCAATGCCATATGAGAGACATATTGAGGTCCCTTGTCAGTAGAGAACCTGTCGGTGGATTGTTCTATGAGGAACCTGTCGCTGGATAGTTCTATGAAGAATCTGTCAGTCGACGGTTCTATAAAGAACCTGTCAGTAATTTATTGTATGAAGATTCATAAGCCTTTGTGAATGTTTGTGATGGTTTATGTAAATTGTTATCACAGGCTTTTGAATAATGTCATCCTGCAAAGCTCTGAAGAACCTCCCCAAAGGTTCTATGCCAATTAGGGGCTTTTCCTAGCACTGTACCATTTAAGAATCTTTATTTTTTTATTGAAAGTGAAATCTCAAGTAGCTTTCTTTCAATTCAAGCCACTTGGGTCTTAAGCACTTCTTCAGATTTTCAGTACTCCTTTCACCACTTTTTCTTTTTCTGTGTGTGTGTGTGTGTAGTTGAAGAAATCTCATCTGACTAGTCTTAGCGAATACTTTGGTGACAGGGCAAAGTGCCTGAGCCAGCATTCTTCTGGCTCTGTCTGTCTGTCTGGAGACTAATACATGAGTCTGTATAGCAGGCTGCATACTTGGAAAAAACGTTTCTTTAAATTACATCATCTTGAGTTTAAACTTGGCCTGCCAGAAGACGGGGAGAGCAACACGTGAGGGGACCCACAACACAGAGCATACGTGGGTGTGCGTGTATGAGCCAAATGCACCCAGCTGAGCAAAATTACTTGTCCTGGTTAAATGATTTATTGCAACACCAGCAGGGGAGAACAGCACATGAGCCACACACCTTGTTTCAGACGTGACCTGTTCTGCCTCCAGAATCTGCACACACCGGTGCTCAGACAGGCCACATACTGCACCTGGTAATCCGTCCATAAGAGACTGTTCATTAACCTTATGAACAGAAGAGTCAAAATGCTGCACACCACAACATACTGTACTGTGCAAACATCAGAGTAATCAAGCAAGCTGTTAAAGCTGCTTTTCTGCCCTGTTCTGGGTGGTTGCATAACAAACAGAAATATACATTAAAGGTGTCTTATTTCTCTTTTTTTATGACAAAATCATTTGATGTAGTGTGTAAACATGGTTAGTTTCACAACATAGCATTCACCACCCAGTCCGTACAAATACTTCACCCACGCAAACCAAGCTGCAAATACAGTGTTTTGAATTCACTGCTTTTGTGATGTCATAACAACAAAGACCTTTGCATGAGTTTCTTCTGCCTACAGCAGTTTAGAGTTAGCCATTCATGGTGAAGTTATAAGGCGTGTTTCAGCCCATTCTGCTTTATGAATTAGTTGCAATAACACCCAGTCATTCAGAACAGAGCTCATCTACATATTGTCGTCATGGTATTAAAATAAAGATTTGTGGATCTAAAACCATAAGCAAGCAATTAATGGGTTAACTGAGATTTTAATAGTGAGATAACTAAAAAAAGTTTACTTTTTCTAAAAATATTTAAAATTCACAGTTTAAGCCAGTCTCCAAAATGATATCTGAAATACTCAAAATAGTAATATTCCAAAATGCCACAAAATAATAACAATTGCTGTAAGTTAATGTAATAGCATTTTATGCTTATATAAACCATTTGTGTGGGTTCAAATATATGCAAAAAAGTGAAAATACAAGATTTTGTATTCTTACACCAATTGTATATATCTGTTTAGAGAGTTCATTAACAAAAACAGTTTAATTTGAACTAATAAATAAAGGTCACAAATGACCTTGTTAAACTGAATTAGGCCTGTCTTAGTACATTAAAAAGACCAGTTGTTAGACCCAAGCCATTACATTTGTTGAAGTCCATCACCAGCATTAGCTTAATGATCAATCTGATTAGTAAAAGAACATCCTGACTGGTCACTGTATATAAAGAGCTTCCTCGAGAAGAGATTCAGAAAATCAAAATGTACTGTATTCATGTTGTATTTAGTCCAGCGTTCAGAGCAAACACATGCTAAGCATTAAATTTCATTTTAACAGGGTGCCAAATACTTTTGCACAGCACTGAATGCTGAAACTACAGAGGAATGGCTGTTGCATGCTTGTTTAGGGTCAGTGAGTGCTGCATGCCCCAGGTGAGTGAAGAGAGAGGTGCTGGCCAGAGTCCACTGTGCCTCGCCTCTCAGTCTGCCTTGGGGCGAATACAGCAAACCAAACAGCGCTGACATCATGCCCGTTCACTGCAGTGTACTTTACTAGCCCACCCTGCAGTAAACACACAAAAAAGACTTTGCAGAATCATGCTAAAAGGTATGAGTGAGGCATTAAAAGAATACTTAAATGAAGTATTAAATTAACCCAAAAAGTAACTGATCAGCCAAGATACTGTATGCTTGGGATTCGAAATTAGTTTCTTTAATTTTACGGCGATATTTTTTTTATTGCACAATAAGAATCTTGCACCATTAACGCCGTTAACAGCCCGGCACTAATAATATTATATAGTAATATATATATATATATATAAGAACAGTAGTTGTTGTTTGTTGTCACAGTTTGTAAATTATTATGTGTGTACAGTACTTGTGAACACACGGTATTATGCAAAAGTTTTAAACCCCTGGTGAAATTACATGTTTTGTTGATTGAAGTGAAAGTGAGCTTACATAAAAAGTTGAAAACTACATAGATGTGCTGCATATGCATATGTTTATGCATATTTATAGGTAAATGCAGGAGCATAGCAGCCAATTTAAAAGTGTGGGGGTGGTAGTATGGTGATGAGACCCAAGGTTGTTCATACAGTATAATAAATTCTAGAAGAACAATCGACATTTTACAGCACCAAAGGGGCAATCTGAGGAACATGCCAGGATAACTTATATGAACCTATTTCTGTGAAATCATTCTTATAAAAATACCTAAATAAATAAATTAATAAATAAATAAAATTGTGCAGGACACAGGACTGTGGAAATCTATACTTTAATTTTTATGAAGTAGAAAATTATATGAACAAGATATTTTTGATTATATACACTTCCTCACAAACATCCTTAAAACAACAGATATAAACAGGATATAGGGGGCAGGGATCACTCAATTATTGACTAATCTGCCATTCAGTTAAACAAATTCACAAGTTAGCAACCCAGTTAGCAACACAGTAGTTAACATTTATTTAATTTTATTTAACTGTTTAAAATAAAATAGAAAATGTTACCTTTTGTTAATTTGAATTAAATGCATAAGAAAACAAATTAATGTATATTTCCTTAAAATATTAGCAATTTGTTCCACAGTAGTAATGAAT
>JBBPDH010000136.1:12826231-12847541 GCA_037974565.1 Clupeocharax schoutedeni
GGTCTCGGTCTCGTCTCGACTTTGTCTTGGTCTTGACTCTGTCTGTCTTGGTCTTAGTCTTGGTCTTGTCTTGGTCTCCATACCCTCTGGTCTTGGTATTGGTCTAGGCGGTCTTGACTACAAGTCTAATATATATATATACATACACACACAAGCTGTTTTTCTCCTCAGCCCCGCTGCACGTGGGTTGGTGTTTCTATGGCAACGCGGTGTAAACAGCCCGGCGCCGTGAGCTCTCAAGAGTATCAAAGATGTCAGCAATGAGCAGGAAAATCATTCAAAACTTGGCTGAAGCGCTGTCTAAACAAGTTAAACACTGTAAGTATTTGAATCACAGCATTATCTTCTATTTAGCAGGCACTAAAGAATCCAAGAAACAGAATAATGAAGGATCCGTTCGTTCTCAGTCTTTGCGTTGTTACCTAGCATAACAGGAATAGCTATATTGATATATGGACATTTTTAGTTCAGTTTCATAGGGTTCGCTTAGTTCAGCACGTAGACCGGTTTGTGACTGGCTACACTTCTCCCTTTGAGTTTTATTTCTTTATTTTTATATTTTAAGGGATCCCAGAAAGGGAAGCTAATAAAGGTCAGTTCCTATGCAGATAAGATGCTTGTGGGACTAAGTTTCACTGCTGTTCTAAAGAGTCAGGTCGCAAATACTTTTTGTACAGCTATTGAAGTTGTTTTAATGAAGTAGTTATTATTTTACTGAAGTAACAGGCCATTACTTGAGTGTATATTTCGGCTTTTCTACCCACCTCTGCTTGCAAGTCTGTAAACTAAACCAGAACTATTCTCAATCTCCAGTTAATAAAACTGAGGCGGAATGCCTCATTCGACTGTTCAATGGTCTGCTGGGAGAGCAGACCGACAGAAGAGTAGGGCTTGGCCTGGACCGAAGCAAATTTCGAAATATCCTGCACAACACATTTGGACTGACAGATGACATGATTTTGGACAGAGGTAGGTAGGATCCTTGACCTGCTAGTTTAGCAAGTGCTCCAGACATTCTCTAGCTAAAACCCAATCAATAAGGCGATTTCTCCAACCCTGCAGTCTTCCGTGTCTTCGACAAGGACAACGACAGCTACATCAGTGTTAAGGAGTGGGTTGAAGGTCTAGCACGCTTCCTTCGAGGCACCCTAGATGAAAAGATCAAATGTAAGTTGCTCAGTAGATTATGTGATAAGTGTAATGATTGTGTTTGTCAGTATCATTGTTTTCATGCTATGACATTTTGCACCAGACTGTTTCGAAGTGTATGACCTGAACGGAGATGGATACATATCAAGGGAGGAAATGTTCCACATGTTGAAGAACAGCCTCATCAGACAGCCGTCTGAGGAGGACCCTGATGAGGGAATTAAGGACCTTGTGGAAATAACACTGAAGAAAATGGTAAGGGATAAACATAATGAAAAATTGGCAGATAGACTTGCAACAGTTCCAATGAACCTGATTCTTGTTTTGGTGTTCAGGATTATGACCATGACAGCAGACTTTCATATGCTGACTTTGAGAAGGCAGTGAGGGATGAAAATCTGTTATTAGAGGCTTTTGGAACCTGTCTTCCCGATGCAAAGGTAAAATAGTAAAATTATACAAGATATAACACCAGGATCTTAAATAAATGAGTTGCAATGAGTATATCGCACATATTTTATCATTCCATGTTCAATGCTTTTTAGAAGCACTAAAAAAATATATGTCCACTGTTTTCCAGAGTATTCTGGCATTTGAACAATATGCATTTCAGGAGCCACAGGAGCAGTGAACTGCTCAAAGACAGAAACAAAGATCATTTTCAAAGAAAACACTGCTCCACTTCAACATTAGTGAGGTACTGTATCCGAAAGCCCTAAGAAATGTATGATTAAATTCTTCGCCGTGGTTTTGCTGTGGTTGTCTTTCTCTCTGTTGGAACTGATGCAACCTAAAAAAAAGAACAGACAATTTCAGACACGTCACAACACCCCATACCTTTTTATCACATTCATGCAATAAAATTCATGCAATAAAACTCACATTCTTACAATAAAACAGCTTACCTTTGCCATTGTCTGCCTGATTATGTTCGCAGTTTTATTTAATGAATCATCTTCCATGTCCATCTTTGGTGGTTCTGGAGGTTTGGGTCCATACAAAGGGGCATTTTTGTCTGCCACTCCCAACAAGTCTGTACTGTCCTCCATTTTCCTTTTCCTGTTTTCCAAGTGTGCAGTCCTTGGTACAAACCTTGGAACAGAGGTCGGAGGGTCTTTCTGTTTTTGAGTCGTTTTTCTTTCTTTACACTCAAAAGACATGGGGCCTGAGGATTCAGGGATGAAATTGTGTAAAGATCCCATCCTGTCCTCTGTAGGAAGACTGTGAGACTTAAAAGAGCTCTGAAACTTCACATTTTTCTGATGAGCCTCTTCATGGGGTGGTAAGGGCAGCAATGTGAAGCCAGAATAAGTATCAGAACTAAAGATGTTCCCATGGGTACTCTGAGCATCTGTCCTGTCTTCACATGCAGCAGATGACTGAACTGGTGATTCTGTAGACTTTATGGTATTTATGGGTTCTTGCTCTTTCTCTG
Organism: Clupeocharax schoutedeni; assembly: GCA_037974565.1. Classification (NCBI taxonomy): domain Eukaryota; kingdom Metazoa; phylum Chordata; class Actinopteri; order Characiformes; family Alestidae; genus Clupeocharax; species Clupeocharax schoutedeni. The sequence goes on from JBBPDH010000136.1 coordinate 12,828,816, forward strand.
TAACAAACAGACAAGATGAACAACAAGACATTTGCAACTCACTGAGAAAATAAGCAAGTAATAAATACCTGCTCTTTGACTTGCTCTGCCAACATATCTTCTCCTGTCCTGCAACTTTTTTCTTGTGTCTTCCACTGTCTCATGTTCCGGAGCATAGCACACATGAAGCAGCCCCCCATAGAAGCTTCTCTCATCAGTATTCCTTTTGGCTGCCCTGAAATTTTCCACATTGTTACATGATGGGTGCCTTATAAATTATTTCATATTGTGTAACAGGGACTTATTCTCACCTTGCACTTGTAAGCTTTTGAAACTTGATAACATAAACTTCAGTGAACTGTTCTGTAGGATACTCGTCTAGTACTCTGTACTCTTCAATCACTCCATAGAGAGCAAAGAGCTGCACCAGCTCACTCATCACTCCAATAGCAGGCACCCCTTGCACCAGCAGAAACCGGGACTCCAGATTAATTGTGTATACCTAAACATTCACAAAAGGAGAACACACAGAATATGTAAAACCATGGGTTCAAATCTCAGGGCTGGTACCATCTCCACACACTGCTGTCCGCGCGCCCCACTGATGGCAGCCCACTACTTCACATGGTGATTGGGTTAAATGCAGAGAGAATTTCACATTGTTCACACCGACTTGACTATAAGTGGCTATTTTACTATGAAAACCAGCACATTTTTTGACAGATTTCAAATAAACCTCGTGTTTAAACATACAGTGTAACATGTAGACAATTCTAACTTCACCGGCCTGTAAAAATAAGGTTTAAAAATAAAGGTTAAGATTAAATATTTGGAGGAAACCCAAAATAAAGTGATATTTGTGTAGCTACTGTAGCTACAGCTAGCTCTTCTATTCAGATAGATGTTTGATGCGAAAACCCTGGCAACAAGATTACACCAACCTTGACAGCTTTGGGTCTCCTTCCTTCTCTGTACTTCGGTCGTGTGAGACAAACGTTTTGCTGCTCGTGGTGTTTATAAACTTGTGGAGTATCCCACACCGAGCTCTCCTTCACTGTCGCCATGTTTACACACAGTACCAGAGCAGACCCAAATAATCAATCCCAGAGGTAGGTGGTCGTACTTCAACAGAGAAAATGTTATACGACAACGGAATTTAATAAGACCCGGACAAATATTTTAGTCATCACCCTAAACTCTGTATAACGTACACTATATGGACAAAAGTATTGGCACACCTGACCACTACCCCAAAAGGGACTTAAATGACATTCCATTCAAATACATAGAATGTGATCTAGAATTGGTTCCCCTTTGCTGCTGTAAGAGCTTCCACACTTCTATGAAGGCTTTCCACAAGATTTTGGAGTGTTTCTGGGGGAATTTGTGCCTGTTCATTCTGCAAAGCATTTATAAGGACAAGCAATGATGTTGGGCTGGAATCCACTTCATCCCAAAACGGTGCTGGATGGGGTTGATGTCAGTGCTCTGTGCGGACCAGTCAAGTTCTTCCACACTCATCCAGCCGTTCCTTTTTGCACTGGGGCACAGTCATGCAGAAATAGTAAATGTTCTTCCCCAAACTGTGTACACAAAGTTGGACGCATAGCGTTATCCAGAATGTCATGCTGTGCTAAAGCATTAAGATTGTCCTTCACTAGAAATAAGGAGCACTAGCCCAAACGGTGGAAAACAGATGTCCCAATACGTTTGCCCATGTAGTGTATATAGTGGATATGAAAAGTAAACCAAGCTACACTATCTGCAGCTCGACTGATCAGGGCTGCCTAGGACTATTCACATGTTTAGCATGGCGTCTTATCAGCTACTCTCATCCTGCTAATGCTCGCGAGTAATCATTTAGGCAGTCATACAGAATAGTCAAGAGCTTTAAGCATATCTGTGTGCAATGTTGGGGAGCTGTGGGATCCAACCAGTTACGCTGGTCTTCAACAACTCCAAAAACTGCTTTCTTCACTTGCCATCTAACTTAGTCTCCCAACTCTCTCTCCAAGAGGTGCGTGTAATGCCCTGCTAAGCTGTCCTTCCTTTCTAAGTAAAAGTGCACCTTAACTCTGTTCTTATCAATGCAGTCTCAAGCAGTGGAGCTCTCCTGGGGATCTGTTGAACCAGTGTTCCTCAGCTGGATCAGAAACCACACAGCATCTCAAGAGGACAGGGTTGAGCTGAGCAGACAGTTGGGAGAGAAACTAGGACTCCAGGAGGGAGAGCAGGTGGGACTATATATTTTAAGTCACCTGATTTGTTATTACGTATGAGCGTGAACACAGAAGGTTTACAATGTGCCACATTACAGGGTTTTCTGAGACCATGTGGTCAAGTTCAGTCTGTCCGGCAGGTGTCTGTGGAGCCTCTCTCTTCAGATGACTGGGAGATCCTGGTGAGTCCCAATTGAGACCTATATCAATTTCACCACAGTCTTCAAGATTTGGATTAGCTGGTTGTCACCAAAATCCATTGTACATAAGAGCTGATCTCAGTAAACTACTGCTGCTCATACAGTGTCCACTTAACACCTTGTTCATGCACATATTGCCTACTTTAGGCAGTTTCTCTAACTATTGGGTGTAATTTTATAGTGTTATACATTTATTATCTGCACAATTTGTCAGCTACCCCTATTTGCCAGCTACTCTGTTGACAAGTGGTCTTTAATAATTTTCTGAACATGAGATGACCCATGACCAGTGATTATTTTGGTAATGAGCTGTTCTCATGATGCTGGTGATATTAAGTAGCAAGGTAGTGTGTGTCTGTGGACCTGATAACAGTATATCAGGCACATTGGCATTGCTTGGGATTTAATACATGCTAGATTAAGAGTTGTCCATTACCGAAACATATGCAGTCCAATTCAGTTCTATGGTTAGAAAATGACAACCGATGAATTCCACTTGGTAATACATTTACTGTAGTTTTCAACTGTACAAGCTAGATGGTGTTAAAAATAAGTATATGTATGTAGAGCAAACAACACTATTAATAGATCATGCTTGTATAACCACAGAGTCTAATGCTTTTTCTTTCCAGGAGCTTAACAGCACAGCTCTGGAACAGCAGCTTTTAGACCAGATTCGAGTCGTCTTCAGTAATGGAGTGTTCCCTGTGTGGGTGGACCAACACACTGTCATCTATATTACAATAGGTTTGTTGGCCCAAAGCTTTATTGTAAAGCACAGTAATCATAACCTCTCAGCACAGTCTGTAATATACTGTTCTTCTGGTCTTTATAGTCTCCCTATCTCCATCTGTCCTTTATGGTCGACTGGAGCAATTCACTGAGCTGGTAATCTCACCCAAACTTCGAAGTGGAAACAGGCAACTTCCTCCAGTATCAGATCAGAAAAGCCAGGTACTACAGAGGCAGCAGAACTTTGACCTAACATGCTCGTCAACCTCCTCCTCAATGGGAACAGATTCCATCCATGAGCCCTTGAACAGTCAGCTAGAAGGCAGCCAGGACCACTATGGTGGTCAGTGGGGTGGAATAGCTGACCTGAGGAGCCTGGTGAGATATGTATTCACTGGGAAATTTGAATCTGGAAAGGACATTCCTGAAGTCCCTACCGTCCCTGCCGTCTTCCCAGACTGTGTGGTTAGAGTGAGTGGATCCCCACCCAGAGCAATCAGCCATCTTGACTCAAGTCATGGAGATGTTCATTTGTTACCATGGGACAACCTTCAAAGTGACTATTGGAGTACAGATCAGCCAGTCTTAACATATGGTAGACTGTCTAAAATTCTTTTTCCAAAAGAAGCAAAAGAGCAGGCCAAGCAAACAATGGAGAAGAAAAAGAGTGGAAATGGTCCTCAGACAGAAAGAGATGTACAGGAACATGTGAGCAAGTCTGTGGTGGTAAGGATGCATTGCCATAATGTGAAGAAGCTGCAAATGGATCACAGATCCTCCAGAATGGGAGAGATTTACTGTGGGAGGGTGTGGGTAAGTATTTTACAGAGCCATTTTTCTTCACGGTCCAGGCATGGTCAGGACATATTTCAAAATATGACATATTTCATATGTTCAAAATGTAGTCTTTGGTCTTTTTTCTATCATAAATACAGGGCTAATGTTTAAAACAACAGTTATGACTGTGCATGGAGCATGGAATTAAAATGAAACTTGTGACCAAAATATGTAAAGTTTGTGTACCTAACAACTGCAATTAAAGGTCAGGGTCTGAATTAGGCCGTTTGCATGATGGTAATAAATATCCATAAGGTTACAGTACTTGAGTTATATTACCCTCACATTTCAAGATTTCAAGATACTTTATTTGTCACATAGGGCTGGGAGATTAATCAAAAAGTAATTGAAATCGAGATTCAGAACCTATAATTACTCGAATTTTTCCAGGTCGATTATTTCGATTACTTTCCCTTTTAAAAACACTATTGCGTGTGGAGTCACGTGACCCTGCTCCATTATGTTATGTTATTCCGCCAACATGTCGAGCATGGAGAGCTTAATCACTGAGACAACTGAGCAACTGGTGAGTAAACTATGAGGGTAAAAAATAAATAATTAAATTAATTAATCGTAATCAAGTTAAAATGTTCAATTAATCAAGATTTTGATTTTAGGCCAAATCGCCCAGCCCTACCCTCACAGCTAATGTCGTCACTGGCTGAATACATTTGGGTGGACTTGTGATCCCTCATTAATGTTGATTCTTCTAAACTTGTTAAAAATTTTTATGAAATATACTAAAAAGGCTTTCTCTTTTCTCTTTAGATTCCAATCACTTTACAAACCCAGCTGAAAATAGGTCCACACTCTGCTGTGAGAGTTTGTCCTGTAAAGTGTGCACCTAAAGTAGCTCTGGCTGTCTCACTTCAGCCGTTACAGCCACTGGTGAGTGGATCTCTCCTCAGCTATGAATAACTACAGGAAAAATCATATTTACATTTACATTTACATTTACGGCATTTAGCTGACGCTATTATCCAGAGCGATGTACATCAGTGCTTAAGAATTCCACGACAGTTTCTTACCTGAAAAACAGCATAAATCTGAGTCAACTATTTAACCAAGATACTGCAGTCAGAGCATCTATGCACCTGTCCAAATAATAACTAGCCAACACTTAACCCAACAATACATTTGTATTTGTATTTGTACAGACTTTTCTTTCCACCACAACCTCGCTCACTCTCGACTACATCCAGCTATTCATTAAGGTGATACAGACTTGTTTATGTGGTTTTGGACACAGTATGACTTACTGTGTGGTATTAAACAATGAACAAAACAAATAAAGTGTCATATGTGAACACACCACAGCACACAATGTGAACAGCATGACATTCTTCTTCTGTATACAACTCTTGTTCTGTCTGCACTCGTAGTCTTGAGGTGTTACTGGTTCTGTTTTTGTGTTGCACCATGGTCCTGTAGGCGTGTTGTTTCATTTCACTGTGTACTGTGTATATGGTTGAATTGACAGTAAACCCACTTGATTTGAAATCAATACTTCTATTCCTGAGGTAGTTTGTAAAAGCAGTCTCTGTTTTCTAAAATGGGCAGCCTTACTATTTGGTTGCAGTAAGTTTTGTTCAAATTGTTATTGTATAGCTCATCATATGCCATACTGTGTCCAAAACCAAGTCTGGATCACCCTATTGAAGAGCTGGATGTGGGCTGAATGGGTTGAGAGGATTTTTGGGGACGATTTCTGGAAAGTATTTGGGTGACTGTTGATTTCTAGTGTCCCATGGTATAACATGGGACTTTTACTGTACCTGGTATTATCTTTCTCTTACTGCTGTAGCTTGAGAATGAGAGAGAGGAGGATGTCCAGTCTGCGTTTCTAAGTTGGCTGCATGCTCTGAGCCACCAGCCATTAGCTTGTCTTACAGGCCGGACCAACACTGTCCTCCTACGTTGTACTGAAGGTACTGACAAACATGCAGATTTTATAGTATTCACTACAATTTGTCTTTATTAATAAGTTGGTGCCACTCTCTTCTCAGGAAAGTCTCTGTTTTTCTTGACTATACTGAAACCTGAATCCGAGCCAAAGGAAGTAGATGAGATTTTTTTTTTATCTACCAGTGTGCTGAACAAACCAGACATACACGTATGTTGATCCATGGATGCGAAAGATTTATCTCCCTGTATTTTCATTTTCATGCTCCTACATGCATTCGCCTGGGGTTTGACGTCTTTTCATTCTTATCTAGGTTATCAAAGAACCACATACCTCAAACCACACAACTTCAGTACACTTGGCATATGAGTTCCCTTGTGCTGAGTTTTCTTCTCTCTGCTCTCTGGGGTAAGCCATCAGTGCCTAATAGCAATACTTCATAGAAACGGATACAATGGGTACCAAACCTCAGCCAAGAAGAAAAATGTTGACCTAGTTTTAGTGGATTACCATTGAAACAGGTTTCTAGGGTGTTTATTCAATAACAGAGGTGCGCCGTGGTTATTACATATTTTGATAATCCACATAAATAAGTACCAGTCTGGATGTTGTATCTTTATCATTTCTGATGTGCACCAACTTCTGTCCAGTGGAGTGGAAGTCATCAGTTCATCTGCTTTTGAGCACATTTCCCACAGTCTGGTGGGAGGTCCTCTCTCCAGGGAACTGGTGTCCTCTGGCCGCGGTCTCCGGAGTGGAGCTCTGCTCATTTTGGGAGCCAAGGTGACCAAATAATAATGACATTTTAATTATGTATATTTAATGGATAGTTTAGAGTCAAGTGTGATTATTCCTGTGATTTTTTTTAAAGGGCAGTGGAAAGTCTGCACTATCCAGGGCCCTCTGCAAAAAGGCAGCAGAAGAGCTGGATGCCCAGGTGGAGGTGGTGGACTGCAAGAGGCTTAAAGGTGGGAGCAAGCCTTTTCTGCTGTCCCTTTCACCTTTGTGTTGAGGTCCAATTTAATGGGTAAAGCTTGTGATAAAAAGCTTGTGGTAAAGCTTGCAATACTTGTGATTCTCAGGCAAGCGAGCGGACACAGTGAGGCAGAGGCTAGAGGAGGTTTTTGAGCAGGCAGTGTGGAGACAGCCTTCAGTGGTCCTGCTGGATGACTTGGACCACATTGCTGGGGCAGCCACCTCAGCCGAGCAAGAACACGGAGCAGAGGCTGTGCTGCGGCAGCATGTTGCACAGAGTATGACACCACTCCAGCTTTCTATGTTCATATTTTCACTCTGATATAATTGTGTTATTTAGTGTAAACAGAACTCCTCCTGGGACTCAACTGTGCATTGCTGGCACTGCATGCTGACTATAGTGATAGTCTTATGCCCAGTGGGGTGTGATGCAAAAAACAAATCAGCATCCATTTTGGACTGTTTTCATTGGGGTCACTTTATAGTCATTTTGTCCAGTTTTCGTTCAGCTCTGATTTGAATAATTGTTCTTTCAAATTTCACATTAATTTGTTTTCTCCTTGAAGTAGTGTGATTTAATGGAGGTGTGTCTGTGTGTGTCTGTGTGTGTGTGTAATGCTCAGGCCTGAAGGATATAGTAGATGAAGTAGTGGTGCGTTCCAGTCTTGTGGCTCTTTTGGTCACTGCACAGAATGAGCACTCTCTTCACCCAATGCTGACCAAAGTGCAGGGATCACACTTCTTCCAGAGCTACTGTAAGATCCCCACACCAGACCAGGTTAGCTCACAAAGCTCCTTTATACATGTATTGTTCACTTTCATATAGGATTACATTTTACCCTACATTTAACTGAGAAAATAATACGATAGTACAATAGTTAAATTCTCTCCAAGTAGGAAATTGGTAATAGCAATTTGGAAGTTTGGAAGAGTAATGTGTCTTGGGTGATTCAGTGAAGGATTATTATGTTCAAAATAAAGCTAAGTTTTATGTACTTGTTTGCATTCCATCTACACATTAATTCTGCAGGCCCAGAGAATGGACATCCTGAGAAACTTGATGGACAATAAGAAAGTCATAGCAGAAGACAGTCCAGTGAGACATGACTTGGACACCATTGCCATGAAAACTGAGGGCTACCTTCCTCAGGATATGAACCTTCTCCTGGACAGAGCTATCCATGCCAATGTTGCACATAACAGAGGCAATGGCAACACTGAAGGCAAATATTCAGTCAAGTCATGCTATACTATGAATATGTAATCATTGTTTTCCTCAAAAGTTTCAGCTGTGTGTTTTCTTGTAGGTGTGTGTTTGTACATTAAGGATTTCCAGCAGGCCTTGCAGGGCTTCACACCTCCTTCCATGTGGGGTGTGCAGTTGCAGATGCCCAGTGGAACAGGCATGGAGCGGGTAGGAGGCCTTCACCAGGCACGCCAGCTTCTGATGGACATCATACTGTTACCTGCCAAGGTAAAGCAGAGCTAGAGGGCAAATACGCTGCAAGCTGTGTGCTGTCCTCTTTAGCTTTTTTTGCATTTTTGACACACATCTTACTTTTTTGCCTTTTATAAATAAAATTGTGTATTGTAGTGGTCAGGCTAGTCATTTCTGGGCAAAGGAATGTTCACAGATATTGGTAACTTAAAAGATTAGTGTAAACCTTCAAGGCAGCAAGATCAAATCTATACAAAATATTGGATTTTAGCAATATTGGGTTTTTCCTTTCTTACCTGTCTTTGCTAATGTCCTGTATGGTGCGGTCCAGTACCCACGGCTCTTCTCCAGTCTGCCCATTCGCCAGTGCTCTGGGGTGCTGCTCTATGGAGCTCCTGGCACAGGCAAGACTCTGCTAGCTGGTGCTGTGGCCAAGGAGAGTGGGATGAATTTCATCAGCATCAAGGTGTGTGCGTGTGTGTGCGTGTGTGTGCGTGTGTGTGCGCGCGTGTGCGCGCGTGTGTGCGTGTGTGTGCGCGCGTGTGCGCACGTGTGTGCGCGCGTGTTTGCGCGTGTGTGTGCGCGTGTGTGTGCGTGTGTGTGCGCGTGTGTGTGCGTGTGTGTGCGCGTGTGTGTGCGTGTGTGTGCGCGCGTGTGCGCACGTGTGTGCGCGCGTGTTTGCGCGTGTGTGTGCGCGTGTGTGCACGCGTGTGTGCGTGCGTCCGTGCGTGTGTGTGCGCGTGTTTGTGTGCATGCCTGTGTTAGTTTATGTTTCTGGTCATATTGAGAATGATTATCCTACCATGTCTTTTAAATTAATTTATTAGTTATGCCCTATATTTTTGTAGTCTTTTTCACATTGATTGTGTGGTTTACTATTTTAAGTCATAAATCATTTCCTGCATTACTGTTTTGGCAGTTTATTTACTGTACCTTTAAGACTGATGGATGTTAATGATTGCCGTTCACTTCTGATTGCTACTTTTCTAGAGGCTCTGTTATACTGTTTTGTGTGTGTGAATGCATTATGTATAATACGGTGTGTTCCCTTAGGGTCCAGAGCTTCTCAGCAAGTACATAGGTGCTAGCGAGCAAGCTGTGAGGGATGTATTTCAGAGGTTTGTGTCATGTGTTACCAAAAAATACATTTAAACTCAGCACACCACACTGCACAGCCACACTACACTGTTGTTGAGAGATGATCATCAGATTTGATCAACCTTCAGTATCTTATTTACCTCCTTTTTTCACATCATATTTGTTATAACAGAGCACAAGCAGCGAAGCCCTGTGTTTTGTTCTTTGATGAGTTTGACTCACTGGCTCCACGCAGAGGTCATGACAGCACAGGAGTCACTGATCGAGTGGTTAACCAGCTGCTTACAGAGCTGGATGGAGTAGAAGAACTGCGGGGTATGTAGTCACATACAGCTACATTTCCAAGGATTGGAATATTTGTCCTGAAGTCCAGGTCGAGACAATATAATTATGGGCTTCTTTGACATCATATTGGAATGTAGACCATGTCCTACCTTGAGCATAAATTAACCTTCACACTGCAGTATGTGTATGTAGTGAAAGAAGTGAAACTGACCATTTGTCATACATGAACACACCACACAGTGTGAACAGCATGAAATTCAACCTCTGCCTTTAACCCAGTCACCAAGTGAAGCAGGGGGCAGCTACGAACACAGTGCCCGGGGAGCAGTGTGCGGGGACGGTACCTTGCTCAGGGTACCTCAGCAGTGCCTAGCGGACTTGGGAATCGAACCCTTGTTCGCAGGGCGAATGCCTTAACCACTAGGCCACCACTGCCCCATGCCCCCATGTATGCCAGAAAACTTATATGTTGTATATGTTGTAGTTTTGTGAGTGATGTGTGTGTACACTGAAATCCCCTTTTTATTCCATCATACCTGTCCTTTAGTTCCACAACTTCAGTACTGCACACATTACTGCTACACTGCATATAATGGCCTGCAGATATTTTTGATATTTTCTTTCATGTGGAAACGAATATATAAATACAGGTACGCAGCAAATGCATAAGAAGCAATGACATAAATGTGTTTCATGTTGGATGAACTAGTCTGCAGTCAGTGGAACTGCTGTTTGTTTCTTCAGGGGTGTATGTGCTGGCAGCCACCAGTCGTCCTGACCTGATCGACCCTGCCCTTCTGAGACCCGGCCGGCTGGACAAGTCTCTCTACTGTCCACCTCCAGACAGGGTCAGTATTAAGTGACTTGTTTGGGGAAGCTGCACTTTCAGTGTAGTCACTTCTTGCAAAAGAGGATATGAGAGTAAATTCTACAGCCCTGTATGAAGAGGAAGGTCAGCTGTTTTATGGTGTTTTGAGGCCTGCGCTGCCAGAGATGTGAATTATTAATACACCAACCTTAAATCTACACATAAAGAATTCAACCTGGGACAAGAGATCTTACATAAAAGAGTAGGGAATTGTGTGCATATTTTGACTTTATGGTTTTAGCAGCAGTACTTGTACATACTTCACCAAAAGGAGTCCTTGCTTTTCAGATTGAATCATTGAAACAAGTCCTTTAACCAATCATCATTGTTAAACCACCATTTACCTCATATGAACCAGTGTATGTACTCTGTTTACAGGTGATCTTTTTAAATAAAAAAGATTTAACTTAAATGTACAGGTAAATTAGCACAAGCAGGGTAAAGAGACAATGATATGGTACCTTTCTATTTAGCATGATTTAATGCAGAAGCTTGCAGTATGTCACAGTCATTTGCCATGTGCCAAGGCTGAGCTTTTGACTGTCAGCATTGATGGTAATGTAATGGTCGGTGGTGTGGCTTTCAGGAAGCACGGGTGGAGATTCTTAAGGCCCTGACTCACTCTGTGCCACTGGCTGCAGATGTGGACCTGGAGCAGATTGCTGTGGCCACCGAGCTCTTCACAGGAGCTGACCTCAAAGCTCTCCTATACAACGCCCAGCTGGAGGCCATTCACAGCAGCTTTGGGCCTGGCCTTCTGCCTGTGAGTCACACAGCCGCAGTACTTCTTAAAGCCTTTATAAAGGGATGTAGTCAATTGTTATATTCCTAAAGTAAAAGTTGAAACAATAAAGTTTTAGAAAATAACAGAACATTAATGAAAACTGTAAACAACTGTTGAGGCCAGCATTCTCTCTGTTGTGATTTAGGATCTGGGCTCAGGATCCGACAGTGACGTAAGCTTGTCCTCGCTGATCTTCCTGAACCACAGCAGCGGTTCTGATGACTCTGTGGGGGAAGGCGAGACTGGGCTGGAATCTTCTGCAGTACTGCTAGAGCACAATGAGCTTCCCCCTGCAGACCCCCACCAGAACATTTGGCGCCTCTACTTTGGCAGTTCTTTTGAATTGGACCTGGATAACCAGTCCCCTTCTGAACTGGTAAGAGAGAGTTCACAGGCCTGTTTTGTATCATTTTGGAAACCAGGTGTCCCCAATCTTTTGACAGGCTGTGTACATAATACTGTAATAATAGGTGCCAGCTGTTTCACTTCTCAAAACTTGGCATGTTCTCTTCCAATTCTATCTTGTCTGCTTCCAGAATTCCCAGTGCCTGTCTGTACAAAACTCTACCAATCACGATTTGACGGGTGCCTCTGTGAGGGACACAAGCTGTCTCCATGGCCCAGTTGTGATGTCCTCTGTACAAGAGGGCTTTCGGGAGCAGAGTCACGAACAGGCTGAACGCCTTAGAGCTGATCTCTCCATCATCAAAAGCAGCTACCGCAGAAGCCCTGTCAGTCAGAGACCTACACCTGCATGATAACTTCACTAACTTACAGTTCACAGACGCCATTCAGAATGCAATACACATCTTAAAACCTAATGAATGTGTCTGTGTTTTTAGGAGGACTCCTCATTAGTGCAGGCAGGTCCCAGCAAGCCTGGCCTGCTAATATGTCAAGCTCACCTGACCACAGCACTGGCCAGCACCAGAGCTTCCATTGCCAGACAGGACTGGAGGAGGTACACTGAACTGTAAGTTCCTTGAATGGTAATATCAGCAATTTTTGTACAATAGCTGGTTTTGTAGAAGATGACTCATAATTTATGCAAATTTTTCTACATATTAATCATCTGGTCCTTTTCCCTCTTCTCTCTCAGCTATGAATCCTTTCGATCCTCAAGGGAAGGCAAGCCTCAGACTAAACTGTTTACACCAGGCCAGCGGGTAACCCTGGCCTAATGAGGACTGTACCTACTCACCCTATTTGTGCATTTAGTGTTCTAGAAGGAAGAGCAGCAATGGTGCCAGTGGTGAATTTTGCTGTGTAGTCTGAAAGTAATCCATCCATTGTATTTAGGGCTATTTCCTGCAACATTGAGATGTGTTCCCTTTGCCTTAAACAAACACAAGTTTCTAAACTTTAAACAGGTAATTGCCATGTTTGTGGATAATTCATATGTAAATTTTGATTGTAAATTATGTAATTTTGTATTTAGCCTTATGCAGGGTATGATGTAATGTTCATTAATTTATTCTTCTAATTATTTAAGCTTTTAGTAATTGTAACATATTTTAGCAAATATTTTGGAAACACATGCACTTTATATCAATGCAGAAGTAAATATGTAACGATGAGTATGTATGAAATGTGAACTGCTTACTTAATTAAAACAATGCATTTACTAATGTATTTCTCAGTGGTGCTCTGTGTCTATGCCCAGGTCTTTGCTTATAACCTGTATCTCAAATACATTTCCATCAGTGTTTAGCATGTTATTAGTAAAGCTGAGCAAAACCAATGACTTAATAATAATCAGGCTATAATAAATCAAGGCCTTGATCAGCTTCAGAAATAAACCTTGTTTTCTGTTTCCCATGCCTATGCCCCCCAGGAGGTGGCAGCAAATTGCAAATGACGATAGTACATGACCTCCAGTGAGTAGTAGGCCATCAGTATTCTCACTGAACAGTTTGAAGCTTCTGTGGGTCTATCCACTGCATAATTTACACACTTTTTAAAACCCACTGGACCAAAACTCTTGCTCTTACACACTTACCTTACTTAATCTCTCTGAAAACGTAATGAGTTTGTGGTTTAGATAGCATTGGTCTGAATAACCTTCCAGGATTTTCTCCAGAAATGTTCTTCATCCTCCTTAATTTAAGATAGTCTGTTGCACAAGCTGTCTGCACATTTCTGCCTGACTCTTGTTTTGCATCTTTTAGCTGAGTTTACAGCAGCCTAGACATTGATATGGGAGGTGCTGCATGCTTCTATCTCTGATAGAAGCTAGAACAAAGACTGTATGTATGTATATTCGAGGTGAGCATAGATTAATTTTTAAAATCTAGATTAATCTCATTGTAATCTTGAGCCCAGGAGAGCGCTGCATGTGCTGCTATGGGTATTTCAGCTGTTGTTGCTGTGCCTTTAGCTGAACAATTGCAAGAATCTAATATTGCAGATAGCTTCCTGCACAGGGAGAGCAGAGGAAAGTGTAGTGAAACTGAGGATCTGTGTAAGGGTAGCTACTGCTACTCTGGTGATACTGTGCAAACAATTAATTAGGAACAAATTCTGAAATGTGACCCAGTCAGTCAGGGAACTGAAGCTGAAGGAGTTTGGCCTCAACAAGAGAACCTTGATTAAAGATTAATCTTTGAGAAGATTAAAGAAGCTCAAGATGGAATTTGAGGTCTAGTTTGGATCCCAGTCTCTTGACTTGAACTTGGACTTGAAAATGGAGCTTAAACATGTTGTGCATGCAAAACAGCAAAGGGTGTAAACTTTGGCATAAGGCTGTAAATCAATTGCTGACTGTAGCCCATCTGTGGAGGCACAATTTATTAGCCCCCACCTACCACATCCATCGGTTTAGGGGATGATGTAGCACTACAGAATGTTTTATGTTCAAAATTAACATAAAAAGATGAGCTATAGTACCTATACTTGTAACTGTACACGTACAAGTACTCAGTAAGTGCAGCAGGCAGTTGTTGCTGCCGGTATTCAGTTTAACAAAAAAGGGGCACATTTCATATTAGTAGTTATTGGAGAACTGAGACTAACCAATTAAATACATGAAGTTATAAGTGCTCCTGCTTGGTTTGTAAAACCTGCAGCCACTCCAGCCCTTTGTGGAAGACTGTGGACCCTGAGAAAGAGTAGAAGAAAGTGTACAGTCCTGAGGGAGTGTGTGTACGTGCCGTGAGCATGCTTTGTGGGTTGGGAAGTGTCTTGGTTTAAAGCTGCTATGGGATTCATATGTAGGACGAATGGGTGTGTTTCTTCTTAGAAGTAGAGGCTGCGTTTTCAGCCCATTGTTAATGCACACTCCAACCGCTTAAACTTTGAAGTGCTTCCACTTGAAGAGAAGAGATGGGAGCTTGAGACGGGGAGAAACAAAAAGGGCAACTCAGACAGGGGAAGCTTAAAGCGAGGCATTTTTCCTCAGCTGAGGTCCAGAGGATGCCAGGCCTAGTTTCTCCTTATCCCTCCTTGAGCTGGATGTTCAAAGTAACTCCCTGTCTTTGTTGTATGGAGGACGACTGTCAATTTCCCGGCTTCAGCAGGTCGACTCTTGCTGTAGTTTGAGAATAACACAAACTGACTTTGAAACAAAAGCCCAGCGAATTCCCTTCATAAGACAAGAGGAAAGACAGAAGGGGGGGCTGCTGTTTACATCACCATGAGAGACATATTCGCTGACAAGTAAGGGCATGTCTGTGTGACAAATCAAATCAGACTCCCAGGGAGGGCACAGCATCTGCTATAAATAAAACTTTCTCTGCTCCCAAGATCCATCAGACAGGTTCAGAGGACAGATGGGGGTCTTTGATGTTTCATTGAGAGACATACACACAGGTAGCACTGTAATGTAAAAGAACATCAAAACAGACCAAAAGGACATTAAACATTTTTAGTAAATTGTAGTAAATATTGTAAAGTTATTGATGAACTAGTAACTGGGATAAGTGGTCAAACTGCTCCATTCTGTTAAAACTGAAGGGATTTGCATCACAATGATAATACATTGCAAAAAACATTACAAATTATGTCAGAAACCATTGATAATGCTAATGATAATGCTTATTTGATTGTACTGGAGTTATCCTTTGGAAATATTAAAGAAGGATTTTTATTTCTTTAAACAGTGCAACTCTGTTGATAATGAATGTATCCTTTTAATTAGTAAACTATGAAAATTGTTATTAATGACATTGGACTGATTGTGATGTATTTAAAAAGCAGCACTTTCTGTAACCTAAAAAGTAAATGTACGCACAAGCACAACTGTGTGTATCCCTTAATTCAAATAATACATTAATTACTGTATTTCTTAGTAGTGCTCTAATTTTCTTACTCACTGTGATGTGTTTTTAACCTTGTAGTTTTACCCTCTGCTACTGAGGAACAGACTTAATGTGTGATTTATTGAGATGATCAGAAAAATTAATCCCACCCTCAAGAGTAAAATAAGGTACCCAGTGTATTAGGTCCACCTACCTACACTCATGGGCTGTTTTATCAGGTAAAATATACACTGAGTATAGAAAAGAATCTTCTTCGGACTGTACCATTCGATGTGGAGGACAAAGAATTCTTATTCATGGACCTTACTGTGCTCATGGGGATTGATAAAGCCTTTGTTTTGTATCCATCTCCTGACATTTGCTTTTCTTCAACTCTATCCCTGAGAATCCCTGAGAATTGGACAGTGCCTTGCCACTCATATATGATTGATTGATTTCAGTTGTTCTCACTAACACTGGAATGCTCCAGGAATAGCTGAACTAATCAAAACGATTACAGTTGATGGAGAAGGTGATTAGTTACTCCTGATTAAGTTTACAGGTATTTTTTAGGCGTTGTGTGGTCCTTCATCCACCTCAGGGATTCTGGTTTTCATTTCTTTCTTTCCTTCAACGGTTGCTTTAATATCTTTCACTTGAATGGGAAAATGTGTTTTTGTGCCCGTCTTCATTTCAGGCTGCAACAAATTGTGAATACTTTGAAGTGGATGATTCTTTTCTATACCCACTTTAGACTCTAAAGTGAAATCTCTGCAGCATTCTCTGCAAATGCTAATGAACAGTTACTTCATAATTGATGAACCTGGTTAGACAGGTCAAGAATTGTCATCAGAAATGTCAAGCTGATTACAGTTCCAGAGTGCAATAAAATGTGCTTACACTTAACATCTATGGGCTCTTCTAAGCAGCCGTCTGGGGATCTGACTGCACAATGTGCTTTTCTAAGTAGTGCAGTACATGAAGGAATTGCACCACACGCATAAAGCGTAGGATGTGAAGAAAGGGTAAAGTAACTGGAATAACTACAGTTAGAATAAACTCCTCAGCATGTTATTTGCTGGAAACAGAGTAAACCAAAATAAGAGCCAATTTGGAAGAAATGAGATTCTTTCTTTGGAAACTGTCTATTTAAGTCCCAGTAGCAAAAGCAGCCCTGGACAGAAGGAAATGAAATGCGTGTACAGAGAATGTGAGTGTCATTCGTTATCTTCTGTTCAGGAGAGAGATGAAGTCTCAGTCGGGGCTGAGCTGAATCTTACATAATGAAATTATTCTGCCCTGTTAATCTTGGCCTTAGGCTAGGGACACACACTCAAACCCCAAATCCCCAACTGTGTCTACAAGCTTTATAATCACTGCAAAGCAGAATAGTAGTGTTTAGACGACCTCTTTGCATGAGTCAAACATACGCAGTGGAGGAAAAAAACAAGTTTGTAATTTATGAGGCAGTTTTATTTTATGGAGACAGAAGATCAACCAAAAATGTAAGAAAAACATGTTACATAAAATGTATTAATTGATTTGCATGTCATTAAATGAAATAAGTATTTGATTCTGTACGACCCATCTCCCACAGACTGGCTGTGTGTCCATATTGCACACAGATTACAATCAAGCTATCAATTACAGATACTCCTGATCTTAACTCATTATATGTAAAAAGCACACCTGTTCTCAGAATCAGTTTCTTCCATTCCAACCTCTCCACCACCACGGGCAGGACCAAAGAGCTGTCAAAGGATCTCAGGGACAAGACTGTAGACCTGGAATGGGGTACAAGACCATCAGCAAGAAGTTTGGTGAGAAGATGACAATTGTTGGTCTGATTATTCTGAAACTAAAGAAATATTAAATGACCATCAATTGCCCTCGGTCTGAAGCTCCATGCTTGTATCTTGCCTCATGGGCTGAGGATGATCATGAGAAAGGTGGGGGATCAGCCCACAACTACACAACAGGAGCTTGTTAATGATCTGAAGGCAGTTGGGATCACAGTCACTAAGAACAACATTAGTAACGTACTATCATAATGGTCTGAAATCTTGTAGTGCCTGCAAGGTCCCCCTGCTCAAGAGGGCACATGTACAGCCAATCTAAAGTTTGCCAGTGAACATCTAAATGATTCAGAGAAGGCTTGGGAGAAAGTGCTGTGGTCAGATTAAAAACAAAATGACACAAACACCACCATTCCAGCAGTCAAGCACTGAGGTGGAAACATTATGCTTTGGGTTGTTTTTCTTCTAAGGGTACAGGATGACTTCACCGCATTGAGGGGCCATGTACTGTAAAATCTTGGAAGAGAACCTCCTTCCCAAAGGCTGAACACTGAAGATGGGTTGGGTCTTCCAGAATGACAGTGACCTAAGACATACTGCCAAGGTAGCAAAGTGGCTAAAGAAGAAGCACATTAAGGTCCTGCAGTGGCCTAGCAAGTCTCCAGACCTCAGCTCTATAGAAAATCTCTGGAGGAGCGGAAGCTTCCAGTTGCCAAGAAGCAGTCAAGAAAAAGAAAGGATTTACACAGTTTCTGTAAAGAGGCGTGGACCAAAATCCCTCCTGAAATGTCAATGCTGTGCCTGCCAACAAGGGTTTCTCCAGCCAGTACTAAGCCATTTTTGCTTGGGACATTGATGTTCACAGCCTACATTTGGCTAGAAATCACAAATACTCACCGACTAGTTGTAACAACACAGCAAAACCAACTGTTTTTTTAACAGGACACGCAAATCACGAGGCAATTGTAACATCGATCATTCTAGTGCCTAAAGCAGGCAGGTATTAATCATTATATTTGGGACCACTTATTTTCAGCTCAGGTCAAAGAATGAGAATGGCAAGTGAATCAGAAAGTGAGAATCGGCCTGTTTTGACCTGTGGAAAAGCTGATTAATGGCTCTATTAGTCAACTTCATCATTGTAGGCATACTGATCAGTTGCTTTTTATTAATACTCCCTCCTGGAGACAATGGCCACATGCTGCAGTCACATTAAGTCATAGAGAGAAAGTATGTGAAGGATGCAGATAGACGGGTGAAGAGAACAAGAGGTCGAACGATGTATCGGATTAATCGGCACCGATAGTTGATTCCCGGAACTATCGGTTATCGGCAAAAATCCACACCGATAGTTTTTCCGGGTTGCGTCAGAGCTGA
>JBBPDH010000136.1:12875372-12883354 GCA_037974565.1 Clupeocharax schoutedeni
CCAGAGCAGGGGAAAATAAAGTTCTGGGCACACGCTACAGAAACACCATTATTGCGTGCATAAGCGACAGTGCTGAAGGTGAAAATGAAATGGCGGCCTTAGTCAGGCGGAGCCCCTACCGAGAGTGCACCAGCGTGTCAATAACACACTGCTTTAATACAAAACCTAGTGCGATGCACTTCTGCCACAGCACAATGGTGCTCTGAATCGCAGGTCCTGTTTGGAGAGCACATTTAGTGGAGCTGGAGGCTTCGTAACAGGCCTGGGCCCCCGCGGAGGCCAGGTAATTGAATTGGCTCTGTAGAAATTGAAACTTCACAGCATAATGAATGATGCCTGCAAGGGCAACAGTGGGCTCTCATCGGGAGCGGTGTGCTGGCCAGTCCAGCCAATAGCAGGGAAGAAGAGCCATCGTTCTGCTGCCCACAGAAAAGAACAAACAAGCTCATGCTCTTTCAAATGGCTACGGTCAGAAAGGCTGAGATTAAATAAATCTAGAAGTTTCCTTCCATCAGAGTTGGACATGTTCAAGGACGCCTGGTGTATGGAGAGATGGAGGTTGTGTGGACAGGGGAGAAGATGGGCCTGTTTCCAATAAATGAAAACTGCTTGCGGTTCATATGAGACGGTCACAAATTCAAATGTCAGGAATCATCACACCTCAAACGCTCAGTCTCAGTTCTCTATATTTAAGCTTGTATCTTCGTTACAAATCATGCTGTATGAAGAACACAGGCACACACTAGAATTACACGTTTGTAAAATAACTAAAATGACATAATAGTTCCTTATCGTCTGGCTGTGTGAATGAATGCTGTGAGTCTCCTTTACTAAGGCATGTATGTATACAGGTACAGTTTGGTCTGCAGCTGTGATAAGTTGTTAGTTTGTAGCGTGCTGTGATTAACCGTTAGCCATACTTTGTTTACCTGTTCATGAACATTTTGATAGCCACAGGCTTTTCACACATGCACATGTACTCGAATGTTGACTACAGCTGCCTTTGTGATTAAAAGTGCAGAAAGTGCTGACCAGCACAAACATCTATAATGCAGTCCTTAGACGCTCTCCGAGCATTATTTATTTATTCATTGTTTTAAAATGAAATATTAACCAAAAAATTATCATCTTGTACATGTGAAGGGTTTGCTCACTGTATCACAGCGTACTGCCGTTTCGTGAAGTTACTGACAATACACAGAAGTACTCAAAAATGTGTACAACATGATGTAATTCATCACGATAACAGTTGCAAAACTGCAGGATTACAACAGTACAGATGTATCTCCTACTGTGTGTAGCAAAGGCACTTACACTACTACAGGCCTACACATCTCATCAGGCCACATTCTGTAATCATTACTATCTGACGATATCCATCAATCCTAATTTCACCTTACGACTGAAGAATCTATTGACTTTTCTGTAGCCACTAATGCTATTTATTTCCAGATCTATATTGTGTTGCTGTATGAATGGGTGTCATAATTCTTCTAACTGGGGCAACATTCCCCTGAAGATCAACAATACTCTTGTACAATTCAAAAGACTTGAATTTTTCCTTATAGTAACTCAACATCTCCCAAGGCAAACATATCACCAATTAGGCCTATAAATCGGACATATGCTGTAAACCTCAGCACAATCTAGTGACAAGCTGGTGGGGTTTGTGGTGGATCCCGCAGCTGTCAGCAACTACTGTACACTTCCTGTGATTGAACATCATCAACAGTTCCATGGAAGGCAACGAATCCAGGGCAAATAAGCAATGCTCCACAGTTCAAAGGCCTAATAAAGCTCTGGATTGTTTTGTATACACATAAGATTGACACACTCAGAAATAGTGCACTTTTCTATCTAGTTCATTAAAACCAGTATGACCTTAATCCAGAAGTTAAAGAAACCTCTCTGACCTCTAACAAACCACACAACGATCATTAAATACTCAAAAAGATCAAGCAACAAACCAAAGACAGAGACACAAAAGTCCTGAATTTCTGTTATCTCTTTACTGTTTCCATATGTAACAGTGCTCTTGCCATTTGATAATTGGTAGTAGTGTTTTTTTTTTTTTTTGCTGTGATTGTTATTTAGCTGCGATGAAAAAGAAACAACAACCCTGGAAGCATCAGAGATTTAATTTGAACATTTATTCGTCACTTCTCCCTTGAACTTGGGTCAACACCAGGCAACAAATATGTTTCATTACATTTTGAAGTGTTTCCTATACAATCCCAGCACACTGACTTCAATGTTAATGTTTATTTTCATGTATCTTCAAGGGTTTCATTAGAAATTTAATTTTTTAGAAAAAAAAAAAACTTGGCAGCTCGGCGGACATGTCTTTTTTTATACTTTTTGTATATTAATATGCTGTTTGGTTTTTATACATTGACATAACAGGGTTGCCAACTCACACTCATCAGACACACGCATCAGTGAGACTAATATAAAAATAATAGCATTACAACAACCTTATAATAACATTTAGTTTATCTCTAGAACAACTGAAGGTAAGAAAATAACTGATGTGATTTTCTGAATCAGCGTGCAAACTTGACTAAGAAACATCAAAAATTACAATGAAATGAGAACTTTCATAAAAATGTGTTACCCAGTGTAATCTTATATTTAGCTCTATGACTGCCAAATCCTGAATTCCAGTTTCTGGACACGGTGGATTTATCTAGATTTAATACATTTAGTGCAGTCGGAAATTGAGTTGCTACAAAGCTGTCTGATGCTTCCAAGCATCCAGAAAAAATTGAAACTCAAACAAAGCAACTTATGATTTAGGTTGACTTTAATTAATGATCAGCAATGCATGCCTTTACCTCCAAACTGTGTGATAATCTTACCAACTATTTGTCCTGGAACTAAGAGGTACTAGCAGGAGTGTTGTCTAGATCTATATATGTTAGACACTGAGATAATTCTAAATTTAGATTTGTAAGTTTCTCATTGGTTTGTACAACTAATGCTTCTTTAAAGCTCATTATTCTTCCTGGTGCATCCAAATGGAAAATTGGGTCCCCTTTTGATTTTAGCTCTTCTTAGTGCTTCTCCCTTAGGTTTATCTTCTGCCACTCTAACAAATTGCTTGTTAATTGGAGAGTTACAAATGGATTTCTATAAAACGGCTTTGCGACAACGTCTGCTTTAAAAAGAGCTAAACAAATTCAACTGAACAGAATATAGACATGTGCAGTGCTCCACACTACCAAGCCCATGTGAACACATGCAATGTTGATCTTTTGTGCCCAGAAGTTTCTTTGAAAGTGTTACACACCACCTGGCGGTTATATCATTGGTGCAGCAAGGTCATGGCATGGTGGGCATTGGAGCTCCTCAAGGGAGGAGAGCAGCCCCATGCTGAGAAGATGACTCATCTTCAGCAAGACCAGAGGGCACAAGCCATATGGCACCAACTTTCCTCTCAGCATCACAATGGAAGGTGAGGACACTCTATGATTTTTGATAATGAAAGAACTGTTTGGGGTGGATGCGCCTCTTGACTCCACAATGATTCAGACATCACATAGTCTGTCACTCATCATCATTAAACAGAGGCTTGCAAAAGTATTCACCACCCTTAAAATGATTTGTTTGGATTAAACTAACATGTTGCACCTTGTGTTTTTATTGCAGACCAATAAAAGGGGATATTTGGCAACATTCACTTTCTGTTTGTTGGGATCCGTTTCTACTAGTTTTGCACACTTTGTTTTTACCCATTCTTCCTGTTAGATTTTCTCCAGGTTGTTCTGGTTGGTTGGATGATGCTTGTAAACAGATTCTCAAACAGACAGATACTCAAACTGGACTTTACTCAAGAGACTGTAGATCTCTTTGCTGTCCAATACACCTCTTTGCTGTCCTACCGATCCTCTGTTGCTTTCTCCTTGTGCCTGGAGGATCACTTTACTGCTGAAAGGTGATGCTTTACTCAAGTTTAAGTTCTTTTAGTAAACCAAAACTAGGTTGTCCTGTATAGTATCACCCTATATTTTGCAACATTTGCATAATGCTTCTTGGTCTACAATTTCACAGCTTTCCTTCAGATTCACAGTCTGACCAAGGGGATCTATTAACCCAAATATACGAACTTTCTTAATGAATCTCAGGTGGTGGCCAATTATGAGCCAAGGTGTCCTTGTTAGGGGAGAAAATGTCATCTGTGCAAATGTCATCTGCATATTTTTCAGTTAATATCTTTTTTTTTAACCACAGAATATTTTCTGACGTAAAACAAATATCATATAACATTGAATTAATTAAGTTTTCTATAAAAAATGACAGAGATGCATTTATAATTCAGGCAAATTCAATGTCCTTTAGGTGGTTAAAATACTACAGCAAATCCTGCATTACATGCAATTTTTATTCCTGTTGGAGGCTTCACTAGGTGGTCTTAACTAAAGGAAACAAATCTCTTTTACAGAGTCCATCTGCTTGTGCTGGAGCTTCCATATGCTTGGCACGGTTATTTTATATCTTTAAGAAATTCTAAACCCTTCCAGATTTTTTCCTAATGGGGAATCTTTGCTTATCCACAGTATTCTACAAAAGAACACCCAGGAAAACTGTGGTGGCAAACAAAGTCTACTTAGGGATGTGACAGATGCTGTGGGGATATAGCTAATGTCCAAATGGAATGAAAATGGAGTTAGTGGCATATTGGCAGTATCTGAATATTTCATACCTTCCAACCATTGATTCTGTGCTCTCACCATCCTTACTCAATAAAGTTTCATTTGGTCACATGGTCTCTAAATAAGTGAATACAGAGAATGCTGCTGATAAGCATTCCAGTTAAGTGATGATAAAACTAGTTTTAAAATGAAAGCTGCAATCAAATGTGTTCAGTGTAGCATGTAGCTCTGTTTTTGCTGTTTTTTCCACGTTTGGTATTATACAATTATAATCTCATTAAAATAAATACTTTTACGGTCACAAATGCCTAGTGCTGGAGTGAAGCCTTCGCGGTCACTTCTGAATGGTGCTGTTTCTGTTGTGATGGTACGGTTTCGTACCCTGAAGTCAAACTTCATCTGCAATGAAGTGAGAGAAATCTGGGACAGACAGCAGCATTGGCTGTCAGTCCATCACACCATATCTGATGTGAGCAGACATTTGTCCACCACTAACTGTGGCAGAGAACAGGCAGACACACAGATGAGCTTCGGTAGGAAAACAAAAAACAACTTAAGTCAGGGAACATCTGGGCAAACTCTCTCAGACAGAGATTGGTGAGAGCTGGTAGGAAAACAGACTAGACTTGCTCTGTGAGTCACCTTGAAGGCGAGGGTTGAAATGGAGTGATGAATGCTCAGTGAAGGGTGCCATCCTGATCTTAATGAAAAGGCCTGAAGGCCTGCCAGTCATCCAAAGCCAGAGGAGGGGACAGAAATCACCAACAGCCCACCAGCTGTCTTGGGACATCCTTAAGGAAGTCTTAAGGATCTCTCTACTTCCCATCAAAATATAGTGCAACTGACATATTATGAGCTTAAAATTCATAGTGCTGAATTTCAGCCCCAGTCCTTGTCAATTGTAATTAGACTGTGACACAAAAACAATCCTTAACAAGACACATAGCATTATGTCTGGACACAGTTGGTTAAGATTATGTTAACAAATGTTTGAAAAGATTGTGGAAAAAAAACTCTCAGATTCTGACCAGAGTCAATCTTTAGCCAAACAAGATGGAGGCAGGCGCAAATAGCCTTTGCTTGGGCTGACAGCTGAGGAGCATTAGCTGAGGAGAGCTCGAGCTATCGCTCCTGGCAGGTTAGCTACTGTGATGTAAACAACAGACTGGAGCACAGCAGATGAGGTCTGAGACAGCTGCCCAATCTGTTCACACATCCCTTCTCCATCTGATACACACATATGCAGGTTTGGGTGTACGCACTGACACACACACACACACACACACACACACACACACACACACAAAATCTATTTTTCTTCTCAAGAGACCAACCATTCATTTTACATCTGACTAGACCACCTATCTATTTCACCCCATGGCATCTATTTGCCAGATATGCGAACAGAAGTGATGCTGTGGTATGAACTACATAGGCATGTGCAAAAAACAATATGCATGTAAGAACCTGATCAATTTTGCATCCAATAGCCAAGCCTCTCACCAACCAAGCATTTCCTCCCCAAAAAACAAACCATTTAATACTGCACCTTAATTTTCCTTGTTTTCATTTATTTGTAATATACTCCAGTGCTCAGGGTCTGTGTATTATTGATTATATTAAAGATGGTTAGCAGGGCAGTCTATTCCTGTTATACTCCATCAGCATTCTGTACTGATAATGATAATGTGGAATAAATCAGAGAAGATAACAGGTGCGTTTGAACTGTTTGAACTGTTTATAAATGATAACCAACAGGAACCAAATCTCCAGTCGACATGGTTCTCTACGCCACTGCACCCACTATCCCAGAAACTGCAATTGTGAATGGTCTTATCGGTGAGCATAGTAGGTGTGAGAGTAAAGTGCTATTGCAGCACAGTCTGCCAATATATGATTTACGAGCTGAAAGCCCTATCCACCTCTAATATGTATAGACTGGAGGCGAACTGTGGAAGCAAAAATCTAGACAAAGTGCAAACATTCTCCGCTGAACAAATACACTTCTGTGCTTAACAAGACCTTAGGGAGCACCATGTCAAGATACGTCTGACAAGCACCTTGTAAAAACCCACACTACATCTTTTCACTTGGCATCTGGGCAACAATTAGAGATGCAGAAGAACTGCTCTAGCTTGGCTCACTGCCTCGGACAGTCCATTCCATGGGCATTTTACAGGCTAGCCTGGGCATGATGCTTGATGTCAGTATGGAAAGTGTGTCATGTCCCAGCAGGAAGCCTCATCGGCCCAGGAGATGCCTCAGGAATCTTGTTCTTGCAGATGCAGGTGATGACAACTGTTGACGTCCCAAACACGCCAGCAGAGACACGGCGGATTCAAAGTAACGACTGTGTCGTGACATCAGGCTGAACTCATTCCTCACTTCTCACTCAGTGTCGTCGGCAAGGGGGGGCATTTGGGGGCCGTGCCCCCCCCAGCGGCCATTGGTGCCACCCCAGCACAGGCCGAAAAAAATCCCCTTAAGATAGCCTATTGTTATTAATATTTTTAAATTAATATTTTAACTGTGCAAACTGTAACTTCATTAAAATAAAAGAAATAAACAGGAGATCGTATAATTGTGGTTGTGCTTTCATAAGTCATTAGGTTCGGTCAATGCTTATTGGTCGCTGACAAAACTTGTTACATTTAATTTCAACATCTGTGTCTGTTGAGCTGCAGCGGCACGCAGAATCAGTTTCGAGTTCAAATAGTTTTCCTGTCGTTCATTTTAGTGTCGTTCATTTAGCAAAAAATGGATTTAAGAAAATGGTTTAAACACCCTCATCCTCCAGCAGCAGACACTCACACTCCGGTCACCACCACCACCACCACCAGTTCAGCGATGGAGAGCCGAGATCGAGATGGCCCTTTTGCGAATGCTAGCTCAGAACAACCGCCTATGGACTTAGCCAGCGCAGCACTGGTGCAACGTACTTCAAGCCCCTCAAATTAGCTGAGAGAGCTGGTCGATGATCTTGGGACTGACAGGCCTGTCCAAATGGTGTTATGTCAGTATGCTGTTAAGGTTTACAATGGCATAGGAGCTATCATTTGTTGGTAAATGGTTTCACAACAGAGAGTGGCTAGAGTACAGTGTGAAGGCAGACGCAGCATTTTGTTTTTGCTGCAGGATGTTCAGGAGCACAAGAAAATCTGGATCATTGGATGCCTTTGCGAGTGTGGGCTACAGTAACTGGAAAAGGCTATGGTCAATAACCGTGGATTTCCTAAATATGATACTTCGAAAGACCACATATCTCGCTATGCAATGTGGAAGGAGAGGGAGATGCGTCGTAATACTGGGAATGAGGTATCAACCCTTGTT
>JBBPDH010000136.1:12957175-12976345 GCA_037974565.1 Clupeocharax schoutedeni
TGTTAATAAAAGCTTGTTATAATTGAGCAAAGAACACTTTGTCTGTTGAATGATTCTCCACCGGTCGGAGATTTCTCCAACATGATGTAACTGCACTGTTTGAACAGCAAAATGGTTACACTAGCAGCTCCAAACAGGCACACACCCTCAAAACACATACCACAACTAAATACAGTCATCCTTTTCCTTCATTCAGATTATATTCAAAATATTGTCACTACATTAACACACATGACTCATAAACCCAGAATACTGAATATACCTGAAAGGTGTTAAAGTGGCATTTGGCTGACACTCATATCCAGAACAACTTACAATCATTAGTTACAGGGACAATCCCCCTGGAGCAACTGAGGGTTATGTGTTTTGCTCAAGGACACAATAGTAAAAAGTGAAGGGGTTTGAACCTGCAACTTTCTGGTCATCAGGTTCACAGGCAAGTGTTTTACCCACTAGACTACTACCACCCTATATTGTGTGCCCAGTGTATCATTATATATGGTCAATCTAATTTACCCATGGTCAGATGTTTAAGTCAACACCGTAAATGGACAATTTTATGACATACCTTTTTTTGTAGTAAATAAATAAAAAAGTCTCTTCCCAGTCCATGTCTCAGACCCAAATTGAATGTGTTGCTTTTGTGCTGTCACCAAAACAGTGCATATACATGCTAATTATACCTGCAGCTGCAGCAGTTTAGCTCCGCCCATTTATGACACAGTTATATGGAGTGTTTCAGCCCAGACTGCTTTTTGAATGAGGCGCACTACAGGGCAGCCAATTATGTGATGTTAGAATGAATTTGTTTTGGTATATAAATCAACACACATGTCACAAGTTGACTTTGGGGGGGGGGGGGGATTATAGTAAAAGTAAAGGCATGAGGCACACTACAGGACTGCTAATTATGTGCTGTTGAAAATAATTAGGGGTGTTTTCTGGTAAATACATCAACACACATCACAAGTTAACTTCAGAAAAAAGAAAACAAATATTAAGTCATTTTAACAATGACCACGCTCACTTTTTTATAATTTACCTCTATTTTCTAAGCCTGCTTTTTCAGGTAACTAAAAGTAAAAATGTATTAACATGCCCAGGGTTGCAACTCAAATGTACTCTTCCCACTATAAAGTGTACTACACCCTATCAGCACTGAGTGTGTGTAGCAGTCCTGTAGTATGCCTCATTTAAAAAGCTGTCAGAACTGAAACACTCCAAATAACAGTGCCATAAATAATGATGTATTAATAAGCGTGTGTTTTTGTCCACACATTCAAATGGAGTTCTTTTTCCCCACTTGGTTCTGACACATGGACTATTATTTTATTTACAATGTTTACTACATCTGCTGCTATTTATTTGCATTTCTTTTACTGCATTAACTCTAAGTTACTTTCATAATTTTCTAAATCTTTTTCATACCGTGTTACACCGTTATTTTGTTACAATAATGTTTCTGTGATTGTGTTGCACTACAGTTTGTCTATTTTTATGCTATTGTCTTATTATATATTATATGTTGTCTAATTATATGTGAGCAAGCTAATGACACAATAATGTCCCTCGGGAAATAAAAGTTATTTCTCATCTTATCAAGCTCTATTATTAAAAAAAAAAAAAAGAGGAACTTGTTCATGTCATAAAATAGTGTTGCTAAGTCACAGTGAAGAAAAAATTGTGTGTGTGTGTGTGTGTATGTGTAAAGGGGACCTCTAGAAAGCCCCATTTAAGCCTCTGGAGTTTGCAGAATGTTATAAGTTTGTTCCTCCCTGATGTTAGCACTATTTGTAAACTTCAGTGGTAGGAGTAACACTAGTGGTTTTGTTTACACGCTTTCACAGTAAACACGCGGTTTGAAGCCAGAGACGATTTTTTGTCGTGTTTCACTTGCTTACTTTGTCAGGAAATGATTTGAAGGTAGTTAGACACCCCTTTTCTCTCTCTCCTCCCTCTTCCTGGAGATAAGTCTGAACTCTGAGAGTCCGCTTCCCGGGGAAGTTCCTGCTCCTGCTCGGCTGTGCTATGAAGTTTCTCCTCTTCGCCCTGGCTGGGGAAGATGTCCGGGCGCTAAATGGATTTGGATTAACACTTCTCGCTGTGTAACGCCCCCGCCCCGCCAAGACTTTGTGATTTGACCTGGATTTTTTTCGTTGCTGGCCTAATCTAGCTATAGCAGTTAGCTAATCTAATCGGGCAAATCCTCCTTCTTTCTGCTCGACACTTCTCACCAGACTTCAGACATGAACCCAGAGCTCGTTTTGTCACTGACACCATAGGGTCTGGGGTCTCCTGTCCACGTGAGGAACTTTGTCCCGATGAGAAAACAAGCCTGGAAAGGTGCCGACCTTCTGAACTTCTCATGGAGTTGAGCTGGGACAGCCTGGGCTGAGAGTAACGCATAGACACGATGGCAGTATGGGGGCGAAGGAGCCGGACCAAGTTATTTGTGTGTGTGGTTGGAGCCTCTCTGCTCGGATACGTCGTCTTTCACAGAAACGCTTCATCCGACGATGTCAGCCGGACGAACCGACGAGGGGTGTCCGGCCACCACCACGACGACTACGTCCACGACGACCAGGACTTTCTGAAGAGACCCGTGTACAGAAAGCCTCCCCTGGACCTAAATGCGCCGGGCGAAATGGGCAGAGCCGTAAAACTTGATCTGGAAGGAGAGG
Source organism: Clupeocharax schoutedeni (assembly GCA_037974565.1). Taxonomy (NCBI): domain Eukaryota; kingdom Metazoa; phylum Chordata; class Actinopteri; order Characiformes; family Alestidae; genus Clupeocharax; species Clupeocharax schoutedeni. Next base: position 12,959,857 of record JBBPDH010000136.1, read on the forward strand.
AAAAGATCAAGGAGGAGGAAAGCATTAAAAAGCACCAGATAAACACTTATGTGAGCGATAAAATCTCCCTCCACCGCCGGCTGCCCGAGAGGTGGAACCCTCTGTAAGTCCTGCCTTGCCTGCTCCTCTGGGTGTCTGGACTGTTAAAGTGTCTTTGGAACAGAAGCTCTTTCTCGTTTTCTCATTTTTCTCATAAACTTTGCTCTCTGTCTCTGATCCTGGTCTAAGATGATGCCTTTATTCTCCTTGCAGTTTGGCTTCACTTCAATGAGTCTGTTTCAGTAATAATTAACTAAACTGACTGTTCTTTCACAACTAGGACCGTGTTCAAAACAGTCCTGTATTACTTTTGACTTTCTTTCACAATTCGATACTCTTTAGCACCCCACCATGTTCAGAACAGTCCTGTACTACTATTGACTTTCGTTTACACTTCAGTACTCCTTAGGACCACACTATGTTAAGAAACAACTGTGTTACTGTTGACTTTCTTTCACACTTCAGTATTCCTTAATACCTCACCAGTATTTAGAAACTTTCTTTCACAAATTAGGATTTCTTAGAACTCCGGAAATGCCTGTTTTGCTACTCCTCTTTCACAGTTAGGGCCCACCATGGTCAGAAACTCCTATGCTACTGTTTGATCATTCTTTCACAGTTCCCTTAAGGCACCGCCACACTCAAAAACAGCTGCTGTGATTGACCCTTCTTTCACAGTCGATGTCCCCTTGGTTTGTAATGGTTGTTCTGCAATGTAGTGCAAGGAAACTGGCAATTCTGGCTGGTCTGGTTGGAATAATGCGAATGCAGGTATGCCCTACAGGCTCACATTAAATATAGAGTTTAATAGCAGGACGCCATTTCAATGACACTTCCTTCTTCTTTAGCAAACATTTCCAGTGCCAACATAAAGATCGCTCTGCTGGTTTGCGGTTGTTTAAAAGCATTTAAAAAACTGCATGTGTGTGATACTGATCATTAGCAATGTCCGAATGTACGCAATTTATCAGTCTACCAGCCAAGACATTTTGGTATCTTTTTTTTTCTTCTTTCAACAAGACATCACTAGAGACCATTTTTAAAAATACATTTCTGAAAACTAATGGTTCTGATGGTGCAGACTAGGTGGGATGCACACAGTATGTTGCTTAAAAGTACCTAAAAAGCTGTTTAAAGTAATCTAAGGAGGCAACATGCAAATATGAAGAGATGAATGGATTCCTCGTTGCTAGAGCTGCATACTGATGGTTATAAATCGCAATAGCTTTTTTGCTTCTGCACTAATGTTGATCTAAACATGTGACGATGTGTGTCAGACCAGTGTTTGCTTATCATGTACCTTTTTTTCCCCCAGATGCAAAAATCTGAAATATGACTACAGGAGCTTGCCTTCTACCTCTGTGGTTATTGCCTTCTACAACGAGGCCTGGTCCACTCTGCTGCGTACAGTGCACAGTGTACTGGAGACATCACCTGACCTGCTACTTAAAGAGGTGATTCTGGTGGACGACTACAGTGACAGAGGTATCGACTAGACTTTGTCCTATGGAAATGTGACACTCCTGCCACTTCATCACTTCGTCTCTGGCAGTGTTGATGGCATTTCTAAGCTAACTTGTTTATATGCAAACACAAGGAGAGAAAATGGCGTAGTAAAAACATGACCCAAGAGATCATCTTCACCATCTGCTTTTTACGTGCTCTGTATTCATCCCAGTATTAGCTATTATAATCTCCTGACAGCCTAAGTTCTCTTTCCATACTGATCCAGCTCCCAGCACAACTGATCCAAGCAACCAAGGGATATAGAATGTTGCTCACTTTGTTCAGAGGTGCTGGGAACTGGGCTTTATAGAAGTAGTACACGCTTTAAAATCATGGTCCCCCAAGGTATGAACCCTGCACTCAAAGGAATGCCATGATTCCTAAGGTCTTATTGTTTGTTAAATTACTTTTAAATGTGAATTGCATTCATTTTTAAAGAATAGGCCACATTTATCTTATTTCATTGCAACTCTTATAAATAGAAAATGAAAACTTTTTGAAGTAAGTGTAACTTAACATACCACTATATAGGAATGTGGTTTAATTATGTTCTGTAACTAAGGGTACTATGTCATTTCTACCCTGAAAGGTACCTTTTTTGCAGAGGAATAAAATGAGGGTTGGCTTTTGGAACTTAAACCATATGGGTACATTGTTTGTAACAGAATTATTATCCAATAATTGCAAAACATCCTCATTTACTATCTTTGGAATTGTAAATCCAGTATATTTAACACAAACTCAGCAAGCTGGTGAATGACCAATGTAATTCTTGAAATATCAATCTCAAAACAATCAATAGATGGAATTTCTGCACAGTGAATAGTCTTGGTAAAAGCAGGCTCTCTTGCACCACTGTAACAATTCTCACACTGACTCCTTTAGAGCATCTGAAGCAGCCTCTGGAGGACTACATAGCCGGCCTTAAGAAAGTGCGCCTGATCCGAGCCCGGAAGAGAGAAGGGCTGGTCAGAGCTCGGCTTCTGGGCGCCTCAATCACAACAGGAGATGTGCTGACTTTTCTTGACTGTCACTGTGAGTGTCACGAGGGTTGGCTGGAGCCCTTGCTTCAGAGGTAAGAGCACCTCTGCATTCTTTCATATTTTTCATTCCTTCTTTCAGTCCTTGTGGTAAACCTCCAGATTCCTGTATCTCTCACTTGCAGAATAAAGGAGGAACCCAGTGCTGTGGTGTGTCCAGTGATAGATGTCATTGACTGGAACACTTTCCAGTACTTGGGGAACCCTGGAGAGCCTCAGATTGGGGGCTTTGACTGGCGTCTGGTTTTCACCTGGCACACTGTTCCTGATTCCGAACAAAAACGCAGGAGCTCCCAAACTGATGTCATCAGGTACGTGGCTCGCTTAGGCCAAGGGCCAGGGTGGGGTTGGCACCATTATGTAGCGTTTAGCAGTTCACAAGTGAACATTAGTCATTAAAGTCAGTGTTTGCACTGTACTTTGTTCTTGTATGCCTATTGATTATTTTATGGGCTATGAGTATTTTCAAGATATCTCAATACAATAAAGCATGTTCCCTTAACTGACCTTAACAAAAAATATTTGTCTTGTATCCTGTAGTGTTGGTTTTTGTTCATGCGAAGATATATTGCATTGGAACAGGGAAGAATAGAAATGTCTTTACCTTTGTAAGTCTGGAAGATTTCAGTTTCATCCAATTTTCCCTAAGATCTCCAACCATGGCTGGGGGCCTATTTGCCGTTAGCAAGAGGTACTTCCATTACCTAGGCACATATGACACAGGAATGGAGGTTTGGGGAGGAGAGAACCTTGAGTTTTCTTTCAGAGTGAGTTTTCGCTTTTTTTCTCCATGCTGCTGCAGTGTGATTTATTTTCGCCATGTTTGTGGGATGTAAATTTCGTTGTTTACACAAAATCTCTAGGTCAGTCTGTGTTGTTTACTCAATCAGCGAGGCTCTCATTGGCAGCTAACTCTGTGATTAGCTAAATCTCCAGTGTCTGTGCTGTGTTTATTCATCCAACTCAAATGTTTGTGCTGTGCTTGTTCACCTCTGTGCTTTAATTACTTACTCTAGCTAACAAGAAATCTGTCATTTGCTTTGATGCTTGCCAAGCAATAGCAAAACTGTGTTCCAAGAGTTGTGACAGGAAGGAGGCTGCTTCTGTGTATTTGTGATGTACAGTAACTTGCCTGACATGTTGAGAAGCAGATAGCGGTTCTGTCCATTCATCAACACAAACAGGCTTGTTTACTGTGTGAGTCGTAACTGCATTAGGCTAATTCCCCTCTCATGCTCTCACTTTTGCATAGATCTGGCAGTGTGGAGGGAGTTTGGAGATCCACCCTTGCTCCCACGTGGGCCACGTCTTTCCCAAGAAGGCTCCCTACTCACGCAGTAAAGCCCTGGCAAACAGCGTACGGGCAGCAGAAGTCTGGATGGATGGCTACAAGGAGATGTATTACCACCGCAACCCTCATGCACGCTTGGTATGAACACTGGTGAACACTGGACTATTTGGTCATGTTTGTACCACCTTAATTCACTGCCCATTTAAAGTCACATGCTCATATCTTTTGTTGGACCACCTTTGATTACAGCACGCATTCGCTGTGGCATCGTTACGATAAGTTTCATCGATGTCACAACATTTATTTTCATCCAGAATTGCATTAGTTTGTCGCCAAGTTCTTGTAGTGATGATGGGAGAGTGGGAGCGTTGTGCAATGTCTTCTCCAGCACATCCAAAAGATTCTCAATGGGGTTAAGATCTGGACTCTGTGGGGCCAATCTATGTGTGAAAATGATGCTTCATGCTCCTTAAACCATTCTTTCACAACTTAAGTCCAATTAAACCTGGCATTTGTTATCTTGGAATATGCCCGTGCCATCAGGGAAGAAAAAATCCACTGATGGAATAGTTCCGTATATTCAGATAGTCAGCTGACCTCATTCGGGCACGTAACGTTGCTGACCCGAGACCTGACCAAGTGCAGAAACTCCAGATCATAGCACTGCCCCCACAGGCTTATTTGGTAGGCACCAGACATGATGCATCACTTCCTCCGCCTCTCTTCTTACCCTGATGTGCCCATCACTCTGTGACAGGAGGCTCTTGCCTATTTGCTAAATCAAATCCAAATGATGACTTTTTTTAGACAGGCAGTGTATAAACCTGAATGTAGTCTGAGCAGGTTGAGAGAAGTTTTGATGAGGTACAGAAACTATTTAGGTGACTATTGATGTTCAGTGTTTATTTGCTACATATTTGTCACTCAGCAGCATAAAAGAGACCTTGATTGATTATGAGGCCTTCGAGAAACAGGATATGTACACATGCACACGAGCTGTAAGCATGAACTTATTGAGTGACAGGCAGCACTGAGCTGACTGCTGTACCAAGGTGACACAGTGTTTGCTAGGTATAAGATTACGGTTACGAGAAGTGGATTCTTTCTCTGGTTGTTTGTACGTCTTCCATTTGCCTTTGAGGGATGCCCGTCCTATGTGCCCTTCTGAGCCCTGTACTTAAAGGAAGAGGTGCTCTTAGGGTGGATCGTGTACCTCTTATGTCTCCTCCAGGTTGGCAGTGCCAGGAGGAAATCGATCTGGTGCGATTGGAGCTGATAAAGCTCTTTCTTCTTCTGGATTTGTACCACAGGCAAACACCAGCACTGCCAGGGTGGATCAAGTGTGACTAAGTCTTGTCCTTCTCTAGGCAATTTTGTAAAAGGATCTAGCTCTGTTTCACTCTCAGAGACTCAAACCATATTTTATTAATGGCCCAAATCTCTGTGGATTCTTCAAGACTGGCATAAATGATCAACAAAGTCAGGCAAAGTGATGGCCCTCTGTCATCAGCTAGCCTAATCAGTCCAATCTTGGCGGCTGCTTGACCGCTTAATTGAGTTTAAAGACAAGTGTACTCCAGGCAGATCTCTTCATAGCTGGAAAAGTAAGCGTGACCACGTTATATTATTTTCATATGCTTTTATGAAAATTGGCCACCCAGCTGGTCTCTTTGGCTGTTGCGTGAGTCCTATGAATCATCATCTCGTCTGTGCAAGGAGTCTGGCCGCTGTCTATCATTGCGCAGTGCTGCTAAATGGCTCAGACAGGGCTCTGCCTCCAGATGTTGCTCACAAATAAGTACGTCTGCCGTGCGCCTCTGTGGGCCATAGCTCAGCAGGACCTGGCTTCTGAGATGGCAGGAATGTGGGCCGATCACAAACAAGGCCCACGCCTCAAGCCAAATTTCAGGTAATGCAAGGATTGCAGCTGTAGCGTTCTTCCTCTTAAAACGTGAGGTGGCAATATGTGGATGGGTCAGTTGGGTCATGTTTATAGAATTCTTGATTGTTCAGATTGCAGGACAGTGTTTTTTTCTGGCTGGAGGAGATTTTTGTGTTTTTTTTTCTATGAATATATTGTTGAATAGGTGAAGCTGCTGGGTTCAGCTTTTCTGAAGGGGAGTGCTGATGCTAGTGGATAATTACAGAAAGTTCTGTGTACAGATCTTATGATGATTAAAAAAACAAGGTGGTAAAGTTTAATTGTTCTCTTTGTGCTTTAGTCTAAATGATAGTCACATAAGTAAAAGTCTGGAAACAACTTTAGTGAACCTTAAAAATAATTCCAAATCTTTGCTCATCTGTAACTGGAGAAGTCCTCATGGTATTCAGTGTGGACTCTGGACTTCATATTCACTTTTCAAGTGAACTGCTTTTTATTGAAAGTATCCACAAAGGTCTAAAACCTCTGATACATTTGTTTATTTGCTCAAAGCCATTCATTACAGAATGTGTGTGGGCTGATTTGGCTAAGCAAGTTAGGGTTTCTGTTTAAAACCCAGTGCAGTATCAATGCAGCTGGTGGCCTAGTGGTAAGGCATTCGCTCTGTGATCAGAAATGCCAGGTTCGATTCCCAAGGCCGCTAGGCACCACCGAGGTACCCTGAGCAAGGTACTGTCCCCACACACTGCTCCCCGGGCACCGTGTTCCTGGCTGCCCCTTGCTTCACTTGGTGAATGGGTGTGGTGTGTTCATGTATGACAGATTGATCACTTTCACTTTCTAGGAGGCGTATGGTGACGTGACGGACCGACTGAAGCTAAGGATGCGTCTACACTGTAATGACTTCAGGTGGTACCTGGAGAACGTGTACCCAGACATCCATGTTCCAGAGGATCGGCCTGGAATGTTCGGAATGGTACGCTATTTAAGGCCAATCAGTATAGTGCTGGTTCATTGTTATTGGCCTATAGTGTAATACTGATATTGCGTAAGGCTCAATATGTAAATGATCCCTGTAATTAAACACACTGTAGGGGTTTTCATTTATTCCTGTAATCAAGCGATTGTTCCTTGTGTTGGTAAAAAAAAAAAAAGGATAAGGTTAGAATTTTGGAGTAGTAACAAAAGACAAAAGAAATCGAAATGTATTGAATTTTATTGAACTATTGGCTTCTGTGTAAATGCTACTGCACACCAGATGTGATTTAGTAGCCAGTTTAGTAGTATTTTTATCATTTAAACAATTCATCATGAATTTGAATATCCATTTTAGCCCATATATATTCTACAAAATTATGCAGGGCACTATTGAGAAACTAGTGCATCTTACTTTGTTGAAGTACAGCAACTTCAGTATAAAACTGAAATGTAATTTCTAAGCTATTACTTTGTCCAAATTACTGTTTACCATTGCTTTCCAGTTGAAGAATCGAGGAATGACCAACTATTGCTTTGACTACAATCCTCCGGATGAGCATAATGTGGTGGGCAACAGGATCATTCTGTATCCGTGTCATGGCATGGGCCAAAACCAGGTGAGAGTCTGTTTCGAAGCTCTTCAGTAGTAAAAAATCTTCTCTCTATAACTTATTCCAAGCAAAGCAAATTATGTCTCTTTTAGGGGAAAATGAATTGTCATCAGAGACAATACAGCACATTAATAATACGCTACATTATAATAGTATTATAAATCAGTGCAGCCCTGTTTTTAGTGACTCTTGCTGTCTGGTTGCCTGGTATTGCAGGATGACTCCCACTGCTCCTTTCTCTCAGGGGGTTATATGCTTTTCACAAGCCACAAGACCCAAAGATGTGTGTGTGTGTGTGTGTGTGTGCGCACAGGATCAGCCTGATACACAATTTGTGCTTTTAACATGGCCTCACCATGCAGTCAAATTAATTACCCTAAAAACAGTATATTGACTGCTTTTATCTTTAATACCAGTCTGTGATTTGAATAGATTGTGGATTGGAGATGGTTTAAGGGTTGTTTCATGTGAAATGTTTATGTATTTCTCCATGGTGATATTAACTCCTTGTTCTCTGGTTACAAATACAAATAAAAGACCATTACTACTCAACAACACTCACTTTTTAGAATATTCTGAGGGTTTTGTTTTCATTACATTTGTGATAGATGAGCAGAAATATCAGTTTTGAAAATCAGACCCCCCTTTAATAGTTTCAACATTCTGGTGTAAATGGAAGCGTCAGGAACATTGTCTTGATTTTTAAATGCAGGATTTTTAACCTAAGAATAAGGAGTTTGCCTGTAATCAGGAGCAACCAGACACCCATGAACTGTGTAGGATAACACTATCACAACTGACGTGCAGCACACTGTTTAGTCTTCAAGCCTCAAGTCTGCAAAAATATGCCTGAACGTATGTCTATGCTCAGTTTAAAGCGTAGTCGTAATGTTGCACAGAGAAATTGCAATTAGATAATTTGTCCTACCGTAAACTATTACCATAATACATTTAAGGTTTTAAGCTTTTATACTCATAACTCACAGATTTGCAGAATAATGGATGGACACATTTGAAACGTTTTAATTTATTTGTATAGATGTGCATAAATACTTTTATTGTTGTATATGCCTTGACATGCCACTGTTAAAACCTACAGTAAGTAACCTGGCTGTGTTAGCAGTATAACACCATTTGCTGTGTCACGTGTCTTCACTTCTGGCATTTCTCTCCCTGTGTGCCAGTTCTTTGAATACTCCTCAGACCGCGAGATCCGCTACAACACAAGGGAACCTGCCGGCTGCGCAGTGGCTGATCCCATCTCCATGTTCCTCACCATCAGCCTATGCAGTAAACGCAGAGATCCGGTTCCCGAAGACCAAAAATTTGAGTTCAGAGAGGTGAGATAGTGTCTCTGGATGTGAGGGCTGATTGAAGACACATCATGTTTGAATTAGCTTCAGCAAACATTAGGTGCCTGTGGGGGGAAAAAGGGAAAATATAAATTTTTCCAAGTGCAGTCAGGACCATAGTGATTGAGCTTGCCATAGTAAGAAGTTAATTTTAGTCTGATATTCAAGGGATTCCAAATAAACTCTTTCCCAGGACAGAGATGACTCAAATCCAATGAGTGAGCAGAGAGGGACTTTGCCTGGACAGCAAAGAAAGATGAGGACATTGGCCACTGGTGCACTGAGGAGGGCCAGTGTTTGCTTTCTTTGGGGACTGGGAGAGGGTGTGAAACACTGTTTGGCTGGGGCCTGTGTCTGAGTGAGCCTAAGGCCTTGGAGTGGTCTCAGAGAGAAAGACCAAAAGCTCTGACATTAGGCTGTCTCATTCCATAAACGTTTGAATGAGAGGCCTTGGGCTGTCCTGTGGGGCTTTCATTTCAACACATAACAGTTTTTCCATATGCTAATTTGTGGCTCTACAAAAAGCTTGTCCTGGATTTTAAACAGCTGTGTTGTGTTAGATTTTTCCCCTCATGACTAATACCCATTATTAGTAATCAAGGAGACCGATCACTGATATTGGGACCTATATACGGTGCAATAAAAATGAAAACGGCAAAATGCAGAATAGCAAAATCCAACAAAAATGTTATTGAATTGCTTTAGGCAGAAAGAGTCAAAGACAAATTCAGAGCACACTTTCCTGAGCAATGTTACTAGTAGGCTTGATTTTTATTCATTTATTTATTTATGCCAGTCAGGTGATTAATTATGCATCAACAAATTGAAAAGTTAGCTCTGCGAGAGTTATTATGAATGTCAGCTACCTAGAACATGTAAAAAGCTCATACAAGTGTGTCATGTAATGCAATATGGTATCTAAAATAAGCCCGGGGAGCAGTGTGTGGGGACGGTACCTTGCTCAGGGTAGCTCAGCTGTGCCTAGCAGTCTTGGGAATCGAACCTGGACTTCATGCCCTAACCAGTTACCTTTATGCCTTCATTTTGAACAGGATGGCACACTCTACCATGTCCAAACTCAAAAGTGTGTCCAGGCTGTGGAGAAGGTGGACAACGGCAGCCCTGGTCCTGCTCTCCGCCCTTGTACTGGCTCAGCCCACCAGCAGTGGTTCTTTGAGGAAAGATCATAATGCAGGACAACCTTCCAGAATATCAGCATTTTCTGTGCAGCTCACCAACTTTAGGGTCAGGTTTGAAAGGACATTGTTCAAATCTGTGGCACATTGCTGTCATGCATACACACAACAACATGACATCTTCACCTCAGTCACTCTGCTGTATTTCAGACTGTTTTAGTGTAGTGCATATTGGAATTACAGATTAGGGAGGTGCAGACTTCATTTACCCCAGCAAACCACATCTACTTTTCTACATCTACCCTTATTGTCTATTTTTTCAGCTCCATTATTCAAATAGGGGCATTTTAGGCATTTACAACTGCAGACCAGTGAGCAGGTATTACAGTGACACATTTTAGCATCACACATATCCTTGCTGCTGGAATTTTTAAAAACTGTCTACTTACTGTCTGTTTATTAGACCAGTCTAAGCTATTGGTCCACCTTGCAGTCATCCTGTATTCGTTATTTAGTCTCTAGCCAGGTGACACTGTTGGCTTCACACATTTGGTCGGTCGACTATTCTCAGCCTCATATCCAGCAACACTGCTGTGTATGAGCTATTACGGTTTAGCACACTCACTAACATTACTGTCTCATCCAGATAACACCTGCTCAGTGGGAGTCCTGTAGAGGTCCTGACCATTGATAAAGAAAGAAAAGCGGGCTAATAAATGATGCACAGACCTTTATGGTGGAGCTGATGAAATGAACAATGCGCATAGTTACATGGTAGGTACCTAAAGAAGTTCATAATTTGCTCAGATATAATTGATGGACCGCCTCAGTAAGCTGAGATTTGAGATTCTTACCTCAGAGCAGTGCTTTTTAAACATTTCTTGGTGCATTGTGTCATGTTAATCAACTATAGATGCTCAGCATGCGGCTGAAACCCATAAGGTACATTCTTAACATCAAGTTTTGTCCAATAACACGAGCTGGTCTTCTATGCTGTCAACTCCATTTGGAGCCATCCTTCTATTCAAAGGCAGACTGATAGATCATATTTGCATTTACATTAATAGCATTTAGCTGATGTTCCTGTCCAGAGCTAGGTACTTAAATCAACGTTCACTATTCAACCAAGTTACTGCACACTACTTTACACACCTAAACAACTCATGTCAAAGAAATATCAGACGTTAAGGAAAAAGTAATGAAGGCATGGAGATAAGGGTACATTTTTTAAATGAACTTGGGAAAGAAGAAAGAAATGAACAGAAACAAGAAGCATAGTTAGTCCCCAAGGTGCTCCTTGAAGAGGTGGGTCTTCAGATTACGGTAGAATACAGCGAGGGTCTCCGCAGATCTGATTGGATGAGGGAGTTCATTCCACCACTGGGGGGCCAAGACTAAGAAGATTCCTGATGCATATCTTACTCTTCTTTTGAGCAATGGAGGTTCCAGGCGAGCAGTGCTTGAAGCCCTAAGAGGACAATAAGTGACACACTGCTTGATTAATGCTAATATTTATGGGAGTGCAAGTCCATTCTTGGCCTTGAAAGCAAGTGTTAAGGATTTGAACTTAATGCAGGGACCAGTGGGAGCCAGTGAAGGTTCCTTATTAAATGGGAGAGGTATTCTCCTCTGCCATTTCGTTTATGAAAAGTCATCTCTGGAGGTGGAGGATCCCCATCCCAGCAGGCTGTGGTGTGCGTTCTTAGCTTGGATATTCAGATAAAAAGCCACATTGACGTATGCAGTGGTATTGCTGCAATTATTTTTATGAACCACTTGATGGTGCCAACTCCTCCATTTTTTTCTCACATGTCCTTCTGCTGTGTCCTCCATGTTCTCTCTTCAGCTTACACTGATCATTTACACAAGTCACAGTTTGATTACAGTCGCTTCGATTGCTGGTTTCATGAGTCCAGAAGCATTTAAAGTTTAGGATATGGATTGATCATCATGCTGATATTTTAAAGCATTCTTTAGCCTACCTCGTCCAGTCATGCACCTGCTGATGAGGATATTGCAGTCATTTGCTTCAAAATGGGACCATGTTTTGAAAAAATGTCATGAACTAAATATATTTTCTGTAGCTTTTTTTCAGTACGTTCTAGCCAGGTAATTTTATTGTAATTAACTATTTTCTTTCTCCCGGTGCTCACTCACAGTCATAATGATAACCTGTGTGGAGTGCATGAGCATAAACTTCTGTTTTTCTGTTTGTTAATGAGTAAGCAGTCCATGGAGTGAGGGTTCATTTCTCTTTGATTTTCAGTAGATTACCAGAATAACAGACAGGAGCTTCTGTTTTAAAATTATTTATTATTGATGTTTGTTACTATAATAACTAATGTTTTTGTGCAGCAAGGAACTGCACAATTTTATCTATATAATTTATTTCTTTTTTCACTGATATGTAAAGTGCCTTACCTTGTGTTTTAGACAATGCAGATCTTTCTTTCACTGGTCAGGGAGATGGGAAATTGCTTGATAAGACTCGTATGAAGTTAAAATATTTTCTCGTTCACTGTTTCATGGAAGGATTGGTTTTTAAGAGGGGAACCGGTGAGGTATTGGGTGAGCTGAATAGACTCACTGATTGAGCTGAAAGCACGCGACATAAGCACAATACAGCCCAGATGTTTGCGGAACATCCGCAGATAAGCAGGAGGTTGTCTGATTGATTATCTGTGGATGTACACCAGAGCCTATTGTGTCAGCGATGGGGGAGCTTCCCCCGTCAGACCCTCCAAATGCTAGAGTGCAGAGAATGGACTGCCTGGGGAGGAGAAGATAAACTTATGTACTGTATCCACTGATGCTCTTGAGTCTCCAAGAAACCAATCATGACTGCACTGTTATGATCTGTATAACTCCCATCCATTTAGCTTCATAAATATTAACTATGTTTTGTGATTCCAAACATGGAAAACATGCATCTCTGCAAAACTTGTGTCGTCAAGCATGCCCCAAGAATACAAAATCACATTATTGGTCACTGATAACTGGTTCACTAAGAGCAATGAATAATTAATGTATTCCCAGTTTTTTTTTTAACCCACTGGTATATGCACTTTACTTTGAAGCAATAAGACAGCAGAAGCATTGACCAAATTATTTGCTGTGTCACACCCTTGCTTATTCTCTGGTTTAAGCATTAAGCATTATTGATGACCTTGTTGGGGTGGGTTTACAATGAAGACATTGTTTTTGTAAAAAAAAAAACAATCTTGAGGTAACTTTGTTGCTGTTATTCAAGTGTCCTTAACATATCATAAATTGACAAGTTCATCCTTTTTTATGTATATCCACACCTGCAGTTACAATCTTTATGATTTCTGATGTCTTTTGTGCTATTCAGTTGTTGATCCTTTGGAAGGATTGGACATATCTGAGCAGTACCTGGGTCCTGTTTTGATTTTGGATCTAACATTTGAAATAAAATAAAATCTTTCAGTAACACTTTGGTAGTTCTAGCCTTGTCATGTGTGGCCTAGTGTGGAGAGACTTATTCCTGTTTTTTTTCCCCCTAGGAACTCTAGAACACTAATCTTTCTAGCCATAACATCCCTTTGAAATCCCCTTTTTTTCTTAGGCCTACTTCCACCACTTTCTCTTGTGAGAGGATTATGAAGAAGCTGAAATCAAACCCTGCTCTGCAGGAATATTAAATCCTAAAGTTTCTGCTGTAATATGGCACGTGTGCATTCTTTTTTTTTTATGCTAGTGCCTATCGAGAGAGCATGTGATAAATGGAGAAATATGGAAGGAAAGAAGGGAAGAAGGAGGGGAAGAAGAGAGTCCTCAGTCGCAGCATATCTGATTGGTTTGAACATGTGCAGCTGAGTATGAGGGAGCACTCATGCCAAGTCGCTCCTCGCTCTGTGCTCTGCCCTGCAGTCATTCGAAATTACTCATTCATGATGCGCGTCTGTTTGATATTTCATACTGTGCGTGGGCCTCCTTTGTTTAGTGTCATCTGCCTCACACTCGGGCGGCGGTAGGGGATTAGCAGAACCCCGTAACCGCACTGCTACAGAACACACCAGAGGGCTTTCGCAAAGCGGCACCCAGAATCAAGCTGCCGTTCTTTCATTCCTTCTCTTTTTTCTTTTTTTCTCACCAAAAGCTGAGCTCGCTCTTCTTTTCCAGAAGCTTTTCGGTGTGTACCTCTAATTCCAGAGAGGTGTGCCCTAACTGTGGCACGCTGAGGAAACACTTATTCTCCGCTCCCTGCATGTGTCCAATCTCCCTGCTAGAATAAGGGTGCATATACTGATGTGGTGTATCAGATTGTATGTGACCTCGTATGCGACAGAGTCTCTAGTCTGAGAAACAGCATTAGAAATGGAAATAATCTTTCTGTTAAATGCAACTCACACCTCAGTGTGAGTGATACATTTGGGATCTTTGGTATCGAGGCAGCTTGCTCGCCTACGTCCCATGTGTTGAGCAGGGTCTGCGTACACCCCGAGCCGCTCTGCTCTAAAAGGCAGAAAGCTGGAGTTGGCCAAGGCTAACAGGACACGCACTGACCCTTCTAGATCTCTCAGTAATGGCTCATTTTCTTCATCTGGCTCCAAGTGTGGCATGACATGTAGGCCTGCTAGCTTTCTGAGAATGAATACCAAAGGGCAGGAAGATGCTCTGGGACATCATAATTGATGTATAATGGTAACACTTCATTAAAGGCTTATTCCAACAAGTGTCAGATGGCATAAGGTTTTCTCAGGTGAAATGGCTTCGAAAGCATGATAACGGCTTTTTGTTGGAACAAGTCTTTATAAGTGTGTATGTAGGATTATGTCCAATATATCCTAATATGATGTCTTAACAAGTTCCTAATATTTCGTTAGTATGTCCTTAAATGCCAGTGGCGTTGGGTTCAGAATGTGTCCATCAGATTTTCTTACTGTTCATTAATTTTTTCTTTCAGTGGATTACAAAGAACACAGAGTGAGAAACACATGCCATTCTGTACAGATCTTTCACAGAATTGTGGACATCAGAATCAGAATTGTACAGAAAATTCTAGTCACCAGGGCAACAAGGAGGCAAAATTTAAATAGCAACAGGGAAGGGGGGTGAGGATGCTGCCTCTCCACACCACTGGGTTTATGCAGAATCCAACAGTGCTCTCGCTGCTCTAAGAGAATAATGGACTTTGCTTTGGTAAAAATTCCAGGTAAGGGTAGGGAGACAGCTTATTAATAGTCCGCAAAAGGAAGTTGGTGATTTGTTTTTGTTTAATTTCTTTCTTGTGGTCTATCTGCAAAAGATTAAGCCTTTTGACCACACCATTTTCAACCTTTCTCTGGATTGCTATTAGAACCATTATGTATAATCCAACTCCCCACGGCACAGACTGCATTATCAGCTTTCAATTCCATGGCCTCTTTCTTCCACTTAACATTTCTCCTTCCTCTTTTCTTGCCTCACACGCCTTGATTAAGCTGAGGGTGGGCCCCCTCAGTCTACATGTTCATTAACATTGGAACCCCCTTCTAGTTTTGCAGTTTGTTTCCGATTTGAATAGTTTTTAAGAGGTTTCCAAATGTATGTAATTTGTGTCTGCAGAATTTTAACACCGGAGAATGGTTTATTAGACGGATATAAAATAAGTGTTTCACTATGAAGCTTTTGGGCTGGAAATAAATCTCCATTAACATGGTCATTTAATGTTGAATTCCATGTCTGGAAGACTAGCCTTGAACAATAATGTAATCATTCATTGCATTTTATTCATTCTTGATGGACATTTGACTTGAATGAACTATGGTAGCTATTATAGATTATGTCTGTTTTGCTGTATTAGAGCTTCATGTGTCCAAGCCTCTTGCAAAGGGACAATGCAAAAATCTCTCCAAAGGAAAAACAAGCAAAGTGGATCTCGGCAGAAGCCAATCAAAACCAGGTAATTAGACAGTGTTCCACAATTTGGGTGCTATTTATTGTTTTGTTTTTTAATCTAGGGGAACATGTAGCTAAAATACAAAAGTTGTGTCCCTTTTCAGGATCATCTATTTGCTGACAGCCATAAATGAGTAAAGGTCGAATCACAAAGATACAAAATGCTGAACTAGCAGCCATACTAATGGCATCAGAATTGCTTTTTCAAAACTTAATTTCAGTCTGTAATTTGGCCAACTTTCAGAGTGAACTCACCATTGATTCTCACAATATAATAGATCAAAATGTGACATTTGAAGATACCACTTCAAATATTATTTTAATATTTAATCAGGGTAGAGTATTTAGGTAACAGAGTAGAGCAGGGACGCTCCAGCTCTGGAGGGCAATTGTGTTTGAGAAGGGAACCCACCAAGGACACGGCCCTTTCAGGACTATAGTTGAGGTACCTGGGTTAAAGTGAATATTGAGAGACGCCATTAAAGTGTGAAATGTTCTACTTATGTTTCTGTGGAAATCAGAAACATTTTCCCTATGGCTGGGCATAGGTAAAACTGTTTATACAGGCACTGCACATTATTGATATGTAAAGTCATTAATTGTTTAACAATCTGTGTGTTGTGAATACACTTTTCCTGGGTTTAAATTGTATTGTTCCTTAACATACACCTGTATACGTAAATGGGAAAACGATCGTTCTATTTATAAAATTAGATCAGAAAAGGGAGAACTGCTTTCAATGCCCAAAGACAT
>JBBPDH010000136.1:12992995-13034266 GCA_037974565.1 Clupeocharax schoutedeni
GAGCCGGGCAAGTTGAAAATTTTTTTTTTACAGCACATGTTTAGGCTATATTCGGACCATAAGACGCAGGGACCCCCACCCCCCCCACACCCAATTTGGGGGGGGGGGGGTGCGTCTTATGGTCCGAAAAATACGGTAATTTGCATTCAGTCTAAGAAACACAGTAGCACAACTTCCTGTTGGGTTCTAAGGGATGAAAAGAGCTTGGTAAATGGTTATGTAAAAGGAACTGATGTGCTGTGGTACATAACTCCACACAATGGACCACAAATATACAAGGAAACTGTTAGATATTAGCCTATTTTAATTGGTTGTTACCTTGGCTTGCTCCCCAGTAATTGTACTGTACATTGTTTGCATTATGAAGGCAAGCCACTTTTCAGTTACACTAGGGGGCCTGAATCCAGGGCTTAATTGCTTCTAGACTGCTTCGTCATTTGCCTCCCTACTGTACCACCATCTACTGTTGATAAGCACTGGCAGTGTAATGAGGCAAAGTCATGAACTGACTGCCACTCTAAAAGTAATCCTCTTCAGTGTGGGTAATGATGGCCCTGTTAAAATCTGTTTCCAGTGAACGGAAATTGATATCAGTAAAGTAAACAGTCTATGAATGAGGGGAAACCCAAACAGTTCAAAGGTCTCCAACACCACTATGATGTGCCCATGCTAGTGAGAGAGACACCATGTTTATGAGCATGCGTTCACCCAGTGAAGGTCATGAATGGCAGCACTTCTGTAGAAAACAGTCCAGCTATTATCTTTTTTCTATTCTGGGTGGTGTGAGGCAGGGCAGGCCTACAGCACAAACACTAATGAACAGGAACCGCTGGTCACTCACACACCTACAGGGGGAAAACCCAAACTGTGAAATGACACAGTGAAGGCTCATTTAAACTAATTCATTTGCAGTGAATTAGCCAAACTGTTTCACAATGACATTCTGAATCAAACTTTTTGAAGCATCTCTGAATCTCACATTGTGAAAAATGGAATAATGTTGTTTGCAAATGGTATTCAGGCTTGTTTCTTTGCAAACCTCACTTCGTTTGGAGACACAATGATACCTTCAGAAGCAACCTAATTTGTTGGGTGGTTTATTGTGGTGTTTAATAATAATAGTTCAGAATGAAATCATTGGTTTCAGTACAACACACTTCTTTTATAGAGGACTTCCAGACAGTTAATGATACTTAAGGCAAATATTAAGTCATAATGACCAGAACTTACCAAAATAAGTAACAGATCAAGTTAAAACAAAGAAAGATATGACGAGAAATGTACAATTTTGAAAAGGTTCAGTAGATGCAAAAAGAGAACTCCACCTTTTAAAAACCTTATAGGAAGCGATTTCATGCAATGTTTATAAATATGCTCCACGATGCCTGAGACATTGTTTTACGATTTTGAGTAAAAAGATTTTTGAGAAAAGGTTTTGGTCTAAAATATATTTATATGCTTTTATGACCATTGGGTGCATGCAGGGTGCTGTAATGAAAAATACTAAAAATACTAACCAAATATTTTTCTGTTTTTAAAGATAATCAACAATATTAGCATTACAGAAGACATGTGTATTCTCACTAGTCGTGTTGAATAGCAAATAAAATAGTTATTATTGCTTTGTAGACCCCACAATCCCTAGGTTTCTGTCATCACCACTGTAAAGAAAATTTGAGTAACACAAAATACCTTGTGGGCATTGCTTGTGTTTTTTACACACCTGTTGACTGTAGATCCAAAAAGACCACAGATGTTGTGACATAAGGGATGTGTTGAGGTGGAACATGTACGTTTCTCTGGGTAAGATTGCGAATATAAATGTAAATAATGTAAAAAATGACTGTCGGAGACATGAATAATGAATCAATAAATCAAATGCTCAAACTCAAAGAAATCAGCTCAATAAACTGAACCCAGTCTTCCATCCCGGTGCTCGGTGGCGGGGCTTACTGAGGAAACGTGTTAACTTCCACTGTGTCTGTATCGTGCTTTGTTTCAGACCAAATTATTCTATGATGGAGACTCTGTAGTGTTCATCCAAATACACTGCGGGTTTTCTGCTGCTGGTGCTCAGCTGAGCAGGTGATGGATGTGACAGATGGAAGGACACTTCTGGGACGGTCCTCAGGCACTTAACCATATTGCTCATGCTGCTTATTGAGACATGATTGGTGAACAGTCAGAGGGGATGCAGGTCAGAGGGGACTGTATTTTTCTCTTAAGCAGAGATTCATCTAAACAACATTCAGCATGCAAGCGAATGCGTAGGTCCAGTAATGTTCTTAATAACTCACACAGTGAGGCTCCACATGTACTGTAGCAGTGTAGCAGAATCGGTGGATTGTTGCTCTTGACAAAATCACTGCGTATTTTTGCCTATCCTTTTTATAATTTATTGATGTAAATTACTTGAGGAAGATGGACCCACACTATTTTTTTCTTCAACACTCAACTTTTGATGTAGACCTAAGATCCATGTATTCAAAAAAGAAAAACAGGTTTCATATTAATCAGTTAAAATGCCACTTTGGCCCATTAAGGAGCAGTTAATGTTGTTTATGTTGTGACTCATAGAAACTACTGGAAATGTGTGTTTCATGTTTTCATCCAGTTAACACAATGTAAACATTGGGTTAAAATGAAGTCAATTTGATTGTAAGAATATCAGAATTGGGATCCAATATAAAAACATAGGATTTTTTCATCCATGGTACTGTACATCAAATTCTTGCTGAACTCAATGTACCAGAATGTCACAGTATTACAATCATTGCTGATCATTTCTTCCATGCATGGTGACATACTTAAAAACAGTGTTGGATTGTGCATACACAGCTGCATTTGTCTGAGACGTTTTCTTACTGATACTGTACAGAAAACCCACACTATACTGTATGTATCTTTGCTCATATTTTGCTAGAGATTGGCAGTTATTTTGGCTTTGTCGAACATACAGTAGTTATCACTTCAACATGGCCAGCAGAAATGCTCATCCAAGGAAATGATAATCTCTGTTTTCGGGTGAAAATCTTGGATTAGCAAAATCTAGCATGATTATACACTAAGAGTGAAATGAAGTAAATGGAAGTGTGCCGCGCTGGAGCATATCATTCTTAAGACGCTTTTACTGGTGACCTATTTACCACAGATCACTCTCATCTCTGTACTACAATTTAATCTTTAATCTTTAAATAATCTAAGACACAATAGAGAAGAAATCCTTGCTGAAGGATAGCGAGAGACATATTTGAGAAAATGTATATTTCATATACTCTTTCTGTAAAAGGACTTCATCACTTGTTTTATCCTTATAGCTGAATTTTCCTCCTGGATGACGCATTGTGATGAGAGTTGATGGTTTTGTATCCAGCACCATCTCAATATGGGAGCTCCACAAGGCTGTATACTCAGCCCTCTTGTCTATGCTCTCTAAACCCAGGACTGTGGGACCACTCATAGCCCCAACACCATCGTCTGGTTTGCTGATCGCATAGTAGTGTCAGGAGAACTGTCTCCAACAGAATGGTGGCAAAACCAGAGATGATGGACATCAGTAGGAGAGATCTGCAGTTCTACATCCTCCTGAACATCATACAGACTGCAGTGAAAAGGGTGAGTAATTTCTAGTATCTGGGTGTTCACATCACCAAAGATTTGCTATGGACTGAACTGAGAAAAACCGAGGAAGTTTCGGGTCTCTCTGGTGATCCTAACAGATTTTTAAACTGGTGCTGTAGAAGTGTTGTGTCTCAGAACATCACCTCCTGGTTTGGGAACAGCTGAGTGCAGGACATTAAGGGACTACAGAGAGTGATTCTGGTGGGGGAATGCTGTACCAGATCAAATCAACTGTCTCTGCAGGACAAGAGTAACTAGGATCTTCAGAGACTCATCTCACCCCAGCAACTCTTTGAAAATCCAGGAGATGCTTCAGGAGTACCATGGGCAAAACAGAGAGGAGATTCTATTTTCAGGCCATATGACTCTTAACCAGGACATGACACCATGACTTTAACTGTTCATTACAACACAAACTGAACTCGCTACCTCACTGTATCTCATTTGTCTGTCACCCAGCTCTATTTACAGGACTTTTCAGTACATAGATATTTTATTCTATTGCACACTATTTTTGCACACTGTTCTGATCTTGTGTTGGATCTTGAAATGTAATTTTGATTTAGAATTGATTATTTAGATTTTATTATCTTAGTCGTATTTTTGTCAAATGTATCATTAATTTGCTTTATGTCTCATGTGCCAAGTAAAGGGCACATTTCATGTGGCCAATCCTGCTGCTGAGTCAAGCTAGCGATGGAAGATAAACACATGATGTTAAATGAACAATTTTGCTTTAAGTTACTACCAGAGGGGGATTTGGACTAGACAAGGGTAATACGTGTGCTTTTCAAAAGTGAATTAAATTACCACCGAAGCACTACATCACTATCATATAACCTCAAGGTGAACCATCCCGGTGTGGCAGAGACAGCGGAGGGAGGGGGGAGTTTGGAGCGAGAGGCGGGACTTTAGTTCGGCTTTGTCCTATAATTCAAGTTATTTAAAGCTACGTTTTTGTCTTAAAACAGAGATTCCTTCAGGTTTGAAGATATTATGCATTTTCAGAAGTAAGTTTTGTTTTTATCTCACAGCTTTTAAAAGTGTGACAGAGTTGGGAAAAACAAATAAATAAAGCCATCTTTGTAAAATGTATGACTTAGTGTGTTCATTATATATTATATATTGGGTTGACATAGAATTGCGAGATAATTTTTTTCCAGATTTGCGATTAACTAGTTAATTTTAATTCATCGCTTCACAGCCCTAGTAAAAAACAAAAGAGGGTCTAGATAACAGCTTATTTTTTGTGCATCACAAATAAGGTTGAACTTTATGGTTGAATATAGTGTGAAATGCTAATGAGAAAATCGAAGCCATGTCTGGTCAAGTCCAAGTCAAGACTGACTCTAAATGAGAGGGACAGAGTCAAGACTGAGACAAAAAGAAAGAATCTTATTTTCTCTTGCTTACCCATTCATAATGTTGACACTAGAGACACAGTGTATCTTCTATACCCAGTATATCAAAAAACAAATACAGTGTAACAAGACTGTAGGTCCAGCTCATATTATCTGATTTAAGTAGAGTGATTTCACTGACCATGTGTCTGAAACAAGAATTAGTAGCATGGATGCATCAATGTCTGTGTCCGTTCTAGATTTTTTAAAGAGAATTCTGAACATGCTCATTAAACATGTATGAAATACATGTTTTTATAACAAAAGACACAACTTAATTATAATAAGAATCAGAAAGCTAATGATCCCAGAGGAAACTGCTTATATGGTGACTGCCACAACACACAGATACAGAGAGACACCAGACACAAGAATAATGTAAAATAAATGTAAGATAATAAGTCTAAATAAAATAAGTCTAAATAAAATCTAAATAAAAATCAGTAGAAGCAACCACAATATGAACATAAGTAGTAAATCAGTTTCTTAACTACTTAATATCATTTGTCTCAGTTATAGGGCTTGAATTACTGTGTATAAATATGGTCATATTTACCTCATAAGACTAATGGCTTCATTTAACATTAAGTTTGGGTTATATGAGATAACAGTAAAAACACAAAAAAATGGAAGAGGTGTGTTACTAGCATTTGCATTTCAGAAAAAACCCAATATCTCTATGTACTATATACCATGTAAACACATTTTTACTCTAACTGTGGAGAAAACTATGGATTTTGGGATCTGACTGGATCTGACAGGCTCCTTACTCATTAAACTTTCCTTATAGCACAGAAAGTGCTATAGCTGCCATAAGGATCACTCATAAATGGTTGGTATGCATTGAACTGTGAAGTCGGCAACTTCTGATTCGGAAGCCAATTATTCTAGAGAATGCTCTGAACACCCATCATAAATCACAAGTATGTCTGAAGTAAACAGGCGTGATGATGTTTTGCTGCACATAAGATACACTCCACAGTGCCATGTGGTAACAAAGCCACTACAAATGTACTTCTTCAGGCCATGGTATGCCTTATATTCTCCTCCAAGCCTTGAGTGTATATTGACTGTCTAGTGGCCTGTCTGACTGCTAAAGATTTGCATTTCTCACGCTGTGTTTGTTTGTTCTCATAAAACTTCACTTTCTTTATCATCATGGTGTGTTTTGCCTTTACTGATCCAGCACCAAGATCTCTAAAGGAAATCTTTTGCAAGCACTGCTTTTTGTCTGTAAGCTAACATTAACATTCTGGAAGCCTCGTTCATCTCTCTGTATTCATGGTTGATGAATAAAATAATGTGTGCTGTTGAAGAGAGGCCTAATAAACTTGTAAAGAGACACTTTATTAATGTGATCTAATCCCCAAACTACACGCCAAGGCTGTGTTATGAAGTGCAGTCTTGCTCAGCCTGGATAGTTAGCTGCTGTCATCGCCGGGATAACAGATGGTTCTAATCACACACAATCAGATGGTTAAAATGGCGAAAAAGTGGCCGAGAGCTTTGTGAATTTACACCACACTTACCTTTTGTTTACAACCAAAGGTTCCTAAAAGCTTTCTTTGGTGAAGAAGCTTTACATTATGTGGAACAGCATTCCTAAACCTTTTCACACACTTCTATGCCCAACTTTCTTTGCCCATTTGCACTAGGGTTACTGTTGGTTCTGTATAACATGCCTTAGATGCAATAAGGCGGAGATCATACGGTATTAAACTTTTTAAGTATGTCTCTCTACATACACTGATCTCACTCAAAACGGGTTCTTTAAAGAACCACCCGTTCCATTTGTTGGCATCTTTATTTTTTATGGAGGTCACTGGGTGTTGTTAAGAAGAGAAAATGCTGCATACACAGATGAACTGCTGGGTGTGAATCACCGTGTAGCACACACACACAAACTTACATGACACTTCTGATATTGATCTGTGTTAAGAATGATCCCTTCCAGGGCCGGCCCGTGGCATAGGCAATATAGGCAAATGCTAATGGCGCCATCCATCCAGGGGACGCCACAAAGAAAGAAAAAAAGTGTAACATTCCACTATTCTTAAAACATGTTGGTATTAATGTGTCTTAATATGAAAATAACAAGCCCATACGAATTCACCTGCTTAGCAAAGCCTATCAAGTAGTAGTAGTAATAATAATGTCGATATGTAACTTTCCTATGAGGCCACCTCCTCCCTCCTCCCCCCTCCACGCCGCCCCGCTTCTTCCTCTAATTAGCCTTTACCTGCTACATGGGGGACTGGTCATTTTTTGATGCGTCAGCAAGCTCAACATGTCAAAACGTCCTAAATTATCTGGTGCCCAGGGGAAGAAAAAAAGAAAAGTAAAAATGCGATAAAGGCAGAGGTAACGTAAAGTTACAGTAAAGATGATGTCATGACAGTTTGAGCTTCTCTATTCACTATTCAGTTTCTTGTGAGTCTTTCTACACTAGCAGTGGAATTTACTGCAATGCAAGGGGGTGACACCTAAAATCTTGCCTAGGGCTCCAAATTTGTTAGGGCCGGGCCTGATCCCTTGATATGGTAGTGATTTAGCCGTACGTATGCTGTACGGTGTCTCATACGCATCAGTCCTGCTGGAGTTCATTTACTGGCCACTGTAGCACACATGTCTATCTTGTTGGTTCATGCTGCAGGTGCAAATTTTCGTAGTTTGTCCTGAAGCCCTTAATCAGTGGTCAGTTTCTGCTGTGTGTGATCGACTCCCCCCCACAAACACACACACAAACACACTGACATTCCACTACAAAGTCAGTGTCACTGCTGTGCTGAGAATGATTCACCATCTAAATTATACCTGTTTACTGTTGGCCCTGTGGGGACCTCAGCTATTGATAAACGGGATAAAGGGGGCTAATAAATGATGCAGAGAAAGAGATGGACTACAGGCTACAACTATAAACTACAAAGCGCACTTGAATGGTAAGTGGTGCTCATAAAATATAGGACAAGTGCAGATATACAATGATGTCACATAAAATAAGGCTGGTACTGTATTTACTATATTTCAACACTATTATAAAACAGAACTCGCTGCTCAAATTGTTGACTACTACTGCCAAAGCCTTTTAACTGTTACACAGACTAGACAGCTTGCATGTAGTGTGTATGTACCAATATTTAGAATTGGACTATTTTGTCCTTCAGAAGCCACCGTGACTTTTATCCATAAAAATAAACGCCATCTATCTTAAAAAATCCCTCTTCAGTGAGGTTATGCCAAGAAAAAGTACATTGATTTGGTACTAAATGGTCCCTCCTAAACCTTAAAGTGTGAACTTTTATGTCATTTAATCTGTCCACTACAAGTTGCCCTTATTGAAGGGTGCGGTAAATGGACAGCCCGGGACATTAGAACTTGCAGCCCTCTGTCTTTTAATCTTATTTCTTTCATGTATCCTCAGGAGAGTTGAACCAGTGACCTTGCCGTTATGGATCTGAGGCAATTTATCACTGTGCCCCTGGCGTAACTCTTATTGCGGCTTCCAGGACATTTTAAGCAGCATCGCTATGTTGGAGCGGTGATTCAGATCACTAGGAATGCTAAGGATCTCTTGAGCATGCTAAGAATGTGTGCCTCTGGTATCCTCAAACCTTTTAAAAAGAGCTTCCTCTTTTACAAATAACACCCTGTAAATTTAGCGCCTGAACGAATATTTCTGCAGGATCAAATGGGATTATCATTCATAGAAAACATGTCGCCATTTTGTGACACAATTCCCTTACTAAATGACAAGACAGAGGGTTGCGAGACATGGCCATTTTTTTAAGGTTTTATTTTTTATTCACGCTGTTTTGAATATTTGACATTCAAAATTCCGTCTGCATCCAGAAGGAATGCGTTGTCAGAGGCGCACTGAAGGATATCCTTGGACTGTCCTATTAATCTCTATTAAACAGAGACATGTCAGACAAGTGTGTGTGTGTGTGTGTTTGTGCGTCTATCATGGGTAGGAAGATTGTTTTCTTTTTACCTGTAAGCCGTGCTCCTTGCTAGCCCTCTGTAGCCTGTTCTTCATACGGCCACAGCTTACACTTGCCAAATACAAAATGGTAGTAGTAGCACATTAAAAAGGGTACTGAACATTTGCAAAAATGTATGCTTTTAAATCGAAATTAATTAGCAAAAATCAATAAATAAAAAATAAGATATAATATATAATATCCCAGTACTAAGCATAGACCATGGATGGACTACTGACTGGGGCATTGGGGCCAGAGCTCAGAGGTGCTTTGACCAATGTGGGTGTCTGGGTGCCTCAGACCGCAAGGCTTGAGTGGGTCCAAAGGTCCACTGCAGATATAGATTTTTTGTTGTTGCCTCTTAAATTAGATATTTGGAATACCATTCCATTTATACATTTAATTCATATCTTGCACAAAATCACAAATGGTTACAGTGCAGGCATAAAAGTATATCAATATTTAAAACAAAAAGTAATGGGAGTATTGCTGATTTGTATTAATGAAAGTTTTCATGCTGATTACAGTGTATGTATAAATATTCATTACAGCAAAGCTGATGCAGGAAATTATTGTGCATTGACAGGCTGTTGTTGTCCTGCAGTGGGCTGGCTTCATGCCTGGGGTGACCCTATTAAGGATTAAGTGGTTACAGAAAATGAATGAATGAAGGTAATTAACATGGTATTTTTATGTCCAAAGATTCATGTGCACGACCCTGATTTATCCCTGCAGCAGGATAATGGAAATACTAAGAGCTGCCTTTTAAAAGACCCAGAAAATACTGTTATTCTGTTACATTTGCAAAATGGGCTCCGCTCACAGGTGCAGTCCATCATTAGGCTGACCTTGCTAGATGGCACTGTTCTTTTGGATGGGAATGGAGAGAGCTTGACTGGGGATGGGCTGATGTGTGGATTCATTTCGATTCTGAATCCCAGATCAGCTGAGAAGTACATGGAAGTACATGTACAGTGATTTAAAAGCAGACTGCACTCTATTATTATCATCTATTATGAGACAAACTAACTAAAACTACATGCCTGTGATCAAATTGAAACGATCTTGACATTTATTTAACATCTAGAATTTTATTTTATTTAGAGATTCATAGCACAGCCATATTCAAATATGTTAAATACTGTGTACGCAATAAACATCAGTAAACAGCAGCAACTTACCCACATGTGCATTTTCTTGTGTGCTCTCTCTCCTGCATACGCACTTTCTCACTCTCTCCCTCTCCCTCTCCCTCTGTCTCTCTCCCTCTCTCTCGCACTCCCTCCCTCTCTCCCACTCAGGTCTCTCTCCCTCTCTCTCTTCCTCTTGCTCTCACTATCTCTCTCTCCTTTTCTTTCTCCCTCTCACTCTTTGCCCTCTCCGTCTCTCTCTTCTCTCTTTCCCTCTCTCCCTCTTTTATCTTTCCCTATCTCACCCTCACTTATCTTTCACTCCCTTTCCCTTTCTCTCTCACCCTCTCTCTCTCTGCCAGTATCCCAAACTCTCTCTCCCTCTCCCATTCTCCCCATCCCTCTCTCACTCTCACTGTCAGCCAGTGTCTCTCTCTGGCTCTCTCCTTCTTTCTCCCCCTCTCACTCAGTCAGTCAGTCAGTATCTATCTCTCTCCCTCTCTCTCTTTCCCTCTCTCTACCCCTCACTCTCTCCCTCTTCCTCTCTCTCAGTCAGTCAGTCAGTCAGTCAGTCAGTCAGTATCTATCTCTCTCTCTTTCCCTCTCTCTCTCTCTCTCTCTCTCTCTCTCTCCCTCCCTCACTCTCTCCCTCCCTCACTCTCTCCCTCTCCCTCTCTCTCAGTCAGTCAGTCAGTATCTCTCTCTCCCTCTCTCTCCCTCAGTCTGTCATAGCTCTCTCTCTCTCTCTCCTCTCTCGCTCTCTCCCCCTCCTCCTTTCGTGTTTTTCTGAGTCTCTCACTCAGGCGCGCGCTCTCCGCAGCAGCAGCAGCAGCAGCGGCGCGTGCAGGCCGCTCTCCTCTTCTCGTTGTTTATACTCTATTTTATTAGTTCTCGGTTTTTTACACGGAATTTTGCCTCTGGACTCCACGGCACGACTTCTTCTTTTTGTTTTTTGTCTCTCCTTCTGCCTGGTGTACGCGCTCCCATTCCCGGCGCGAGAGGGGATTCCGGACTGGACCTTTGCATCCTTCCTTCAGCACAGCTCGGGGAGACTCTCGCGCTCTGCGACTTTGGAAAAACACTCACACATACACATAAACATACACGCACACATACACATTCACACACACAGGACCAAAGAAGCACCGGCGTGGCACGCTTAGGGGGAAGCCACGCCAATTGAGAGACCCCCCTACCCCTCCATCCCTTCCCCTCCTCTCCTATACTTCTCACCTCTCATCTCTCTTCATCGTCCTCCTCGTCGTTCTCTCCATTCTTTCGTGGAATTACAGCGGCCGTGTCCTCTCCATCGCCACTAGCGCGCGCCTACACGCATCTCCTCAAACGCGTCTGTTTCTCCCAGACCACCGCAATGTCCGCGCGCTGAGCTCGGCGCAGCTCTCGAGCTCACCCTCCTCTCCCCCTCCCTCCCCCGGCATGGCTCCGTCCCTGCTCCTCGCCTCCAGCTGCCTGCTCCTGGCGTCCGTGGCCACGGCCAAGGTGTGCAACGACTACTCCGGCCACGGAGTGGACGCAGCGTGGTCAGCCACGGACGTGCCCATCATGGTTCTGATGCCCATGAACGAGTCTGCCCTTATGAGTAGCATCAGCCAGGGCATCGAGCCGGCCGTGCAGCTCGCCATCCGCCACATCCGAGAGTCCGGCCGCTACGCCTTCTCCCTCATCACCAAGATCTACGACACCGAGGTATGTGACATGCTCGTGGCTTTCGTGTGTGTGTGTGTGTGTGTGTGTGTGTGTGTGTGTGTTTATGGGGTTGTCCCAGCAGTGCGCACTCATATCCAGCGTGTTATGTGCATGGATGCGTTATTGCACAACTCGTGCGCCACTGTCGTTTCTGAAGCTAAGCCAACGGGACAGGACCCACATCACAATTCAGATATATTCATACTCCTCTTCAGTATTCAGTGCCCCGCCTCCCCTTCGCCCCGTCCAGCCAGGTGTTGAGCAGAAATACCCCTCTCCCGCGTCCACATGGCTCGTGACACCGTCATCCACCTCCTTGCTCATTATGGACAGGTAGGGGAGCAGAACGCCCATCGCTGATGTGGTAATGTCAACATGAAAACACAACAGGCCAACATCAGATCTCTAATGCAAGACCCTATATATTAGTAAATTAATTATTCTACATGTTACTAAATACTTTATTCCAGTTACTACAGTGCAGTAGACATGTAGGCTTCTCAGTCACCTGGAAACAATAACGTATTGTTAAGGCTTTGCGGTGGAAACTTTTAAAAGTGTATTATGACTATTGTTGTTATTACTGCATAATGATGGGATTGTCAGGCAAAAAAACAATGTCATTTTCATTACACACCTTTACTTCAATCACATTTAATGTAAGAAAGCCCAGAGTGTAGCTTGGTTCTCTTCTTACCTGGATGTGCTTGGTTTCTGCTTGCACCTGAAGATGGCAGTAATTTGTAAGGGTTTCTCTTGCTGCGTCTGAACTGGGCCCCTTCAAGGATACAGGAATTGGAGTGTAATGGCAGGCCCCAGTGAAACAGTCAATTGCCCTGAGTGAGCTCGGGAAACTGAGCAGGAATATGGATGACACTGTCCATCAATATTCCTTCGCTGGTATTTGCCTTTTGGCCTCAGTGTGTGTTTGGCCATTCAGGACAGATTAGTGAAAACTGACTTCAGCATGCTGAAGGCTACAGAACCCCCTCAGCCACACACACACACATCTTCTCTCAACCCTGGGCTATTTATGTGAGTTTATCAAAACCTGGCCTGATACTTACCTAGGGGGTTGTTTTTTGAAGGGTTTATTTGGAATTTGGAGTGTGCTAGTAAATAACAAGCATCGTTCAGTGGTCAGAGAGGTGAAAGAGCTTTTCGGGGCTCGTTTAAAGGTTTGACGCACTTCTCCAGGAGAATTTATCACTATTGCTTTGTTTATGTGGGGCTTGGGAAATTAGGTATCTTAGGAAAATGTGTGCCAGAGATTTATATAGGCTAATTATTGACACAAAGCCAAGTGCAAATTACACAGGTGATAAAGAATGCGTAAAAGTTGGCTCATTAAAACTGATTGTCACTCTGACTAATTTGGATCTACAAGCTTCAAACCATCACCCTGTTGCCATTATTGTGTGCTGCTGTAAAGGTCACAGGGTATGACAAATAACCAAGTTACAATAATGAGACGTAGGTCACAACATAAATGGATTCATATCTGAATGCATTTATTCAGTGTTTTACATTATGACTCTTGTGTGGTATAAATCAGATTGCAGACTATTACACAGATTGCTCAAGTCAGTTATTCTGCCTGGGATTTGCCCATAATGCCTTTATGTCCTGATGTAGCTGTTCTAATAATTTTCCCTCGCAGTGTCTGACAAATCATCATCAGCTGGATGTGTCAAAACTAGAGCTTTTTTTTTACCCCAACAGGACGCATTATGTAATGATACAGGAAAGCTCTCAACCAGTTTGGTTTCAGTATTTTTGGTTTCCAATATATATATATTTTTTTTTTCATTTTGGGAAGCTGTCTGTGTTCCCTCTCCTGAACTGATGTTGCCTTTTCACCATGGATGTGTATAGCATTTTTGAGAGCCTCAACCTCAAACTCAGAGGGGAACATTTAGCAACTGACTGTATCAAGCCAACGGTTACTATTTTTCTTAACGGTAGAGGAGAGATGCTTACTGCCATCCTCACCTACCACTGGGAAATCAGCCAGTTGCGGAGCCTTTTACACAATTGTACAAATTTTTTTCTGTCTGCAGAACTCTCTGTAGCACCCAGGGAGCTGCAGAGCTTTCTGCTGCTGTTTTGATATATATAGTAAAGGACATCATACACTGAAGATCTCTTTGTAGAGCTCCAGTATGTCTTTGCGGGAGTCTTTATATTTCTTATATGTTTTCAGGGCTCATTTTATGCATATTATAACTCCAAAAATAAAATATTCGTTTCTATTAGCCAATATGATGCATAATGGCCTTCAGTATATGCATCCATTCATAGATTTCTGTGTCATTCCTAGTTAGACTTTGCACACAACACACACACACATTATAACAAAACAAGGAAAGCAGTGGTGATTGTAGTATATTTATATTGGGTTTTACAAGGCAGCTGTAAGTAATCAGTCCCGGAGCAGAAGCTCTTTATCCCTTTATCCTCTCTCAGAGGAGTACAAAGATGGCAGAACCCATCTACTCGCCTGGGCAGGGGCGCTACGGCACCGAGCCGATCCACAGGGCTACACACAGCACAGCCACGGGAGAGATCCAGAAAGACATGCAAGAGAGAACCAGGGGCACAACAAAGCTCCTCACTGGGCTTAGAGGAATGTGTTTTGTGATGAAACAGCCTTGCCGTATTAGTGTTGATTCTGTTTATATGTCACTTAGTCTTCCTAAAAACGGTTATTAGTTTGGATGTATGGTTTTAGGGGAAAACAAAACCTTGATATTGTAATTGGTAATGATTTGGAGGGCCTTTAAACTAAAGAGATTGTACATACTCACACCTCATTTACCAATAATAGTCACCTATATCATATTTAGGGGAAAAACGTGGTTCGCTTTAAATAATGTTTTTGGTACCTTTTAAGAATGTGATAGCCAAATGTGCATACATGATTCAGCCTGAATGCATAGATGGGTGTCATATTTAGTCTTTTTTGGACAGAAATCTGCTCTATATTTGTGCTGGCATGAAGGTTTGCACACAAGCTGCTCTGTCTGAAACCCTTAAAAACTAAGTTCAGTGCAACAGAAGGACAATTTTTAGTTCGCTGGAGAACTTTTCCACAAACAGTACTTTAAAGAATAATTTTTGTGAGTCCAAGCTGGTAGGTGGTATTGGGCAGGAAATTGGGCAAAAAAAACCCCGAAATCAGCAGAGTGAGACTGAAGAATCTATTTAAAGTTCAAAGAAACTCCATGTAATGTTCTGTTTTAATATGAATGGTTTCAGAATTGAACCTCTAAGCCAAGAGCCATTTAGGAACCTTTATATTTTCATGAGATTTTGTCCAGACCTTTACCTGAGCTTATT
Source organism: Clupeocharax schoutedeni (assembly GCA_037974565.1). Lineage (NCBI taxonomy): Eukaryota > Metazoa > Chordata > Actinopteri > Characiformes > Alestidae > Clupeocharax > Clupeocharax schoutedeni. The sequence continues at coordinate 13,008,173 of JBBPDH010000136.1, forward strand.
TATTTGCCAAGATGCAGTGTGTTGTCCTTTAAAATTGATTATTCCGGTTGTGGAAAGCTTTACCTTGTGAAGCTCTGATTTGCCTCAGGCCATACCACCCATAGAGCACTGAAGCTCAAGTGGTAATGTAAGGTAAAAAAGGAGGAAGGTATTTCAGAGAGAAGAATGAGAGAGAAGAATGTGGAATTATAATAAATTTATTAGCACCTATGTAGTAAAGTATGACCTGAATTTTTTTTTACAGTTATTCATCAGCATGTATGCGATGGCAGAAAAAGGCCTTTGTCATCATGTGGTTCATGAGCACACTGGCCAAGGGATTTTGTATTGGTGTTCTGTTACTGTAATTCATGAATCGGGAATATTGCAGCCCCTTTATGAAAAAATCAATGAAGCATGAAATGTTTGTAATATCTGAGAGCATTAGTGGTCGTGTTATTTGCCCTGATTTTACAGTGTCTTGATTGTGCCTGGATGAATATAGGATAGGATGCGCAGGCAGCCTTGAAAAAGATTTCTACAGCGAGAGTCTGCAGACCCATGTATGGAATACTAATTTCCGTTTCTTATCCATAACATTTTGTGCTCGGCTCTAGCCATTGACCTCCTTAAGTCTGACACATCCCTATAGACCTTGTGTAATGCATACAGATATATCTGGTGCTTATGGCTCACGGGGGAACAAACGCATCTTGTCAGGCTTCCATACAGAGCACAGATACCATTGTAATGGTCTGTGCCCTTACCATGTATTCTTTTTTCTCTCTAAGGCTCTTTAATGTAAAGTTTCATGAAAAGCTCAGCCTTTGTGAAAATGTAATGTATCTTGAGATTGTGTGCTTACTGTTCTGAGACTAAACAAAAGGCTTTAGAAACCCGCCTTTATAAAGACCCTGATTAACTTAACAGTGATAGCTACAAATGGGGTAGAAAGTGATAGCACAGTATGCTGTTAATGCTACAATTATACAAAGCTGGGCATTAACTCACCTTGCCCTGGCTATTTTTTATCTCACCTAAAGCACTGTAACAAGTAGATCCAATACAATTGATTCCACTACTCTAAGGTCTAATTCTGTTTATTGCCATCATTTACTCTGGGGATGGCAGGAATGCTTTTTTATGCCTATTTTGTCTCCACCACATTGGAAATATTGGTGAATTTCATTTGTTCCCCATCAACAAATATAATTAATGGTCCCCAACAAGCCTAGTATCCAGCCAGTGCATGAGTAAGCAGCAGCCTTGAACGGCAAGGCCAAGAGCAGTCAGTTGATCAGCATGACTTTGAGGGGGCTCACATTGATCAGTGACAGTTTGGCTTTGAACACAGTGCTCATCTGGACCCCAATGGTCCTGGCATTGGCAGAAAAGCCCTGCATGCAGATGGCTTCCAGCACTGCGGGCACGAACACCCTCATCTCGCTGGTACCCAGGTGCTAGTAGGTGGTGCATGTGAGCATGCTCATGTTCACAAACCTACACTGCTCCACAAAGTTTTGCTGCTTCATCAGCGAAAGCAAAAACGTTTGATAAACACATTTTGGTTGTTTTCTTTCTAGTTATATATGCCAATACAAAGTGTCACTGTTTTTTAGTGTTTATTAAATAAGTAAACTCTGTATATGATAATGCATGATTGTACCCACTCACCTTTTCTTCATCATACCCCTGTTACTATTAGGAGCAAGCCTAAATGTATTTGGGCAGATTTCTGTATTCTAAAAAAAACTGCTCCTGTGTTGATAGAGTTTGCTTAAAGAAATTTCTCACACTATAAAGAATAAGAACACAGGGAAAATATATTGTAACAAATCTCAAAGATGGCAATTTTGTGGGAGAAGGTAAAGTATTATTAACTGTGATGGTTTCATTCCATCCAGAGCTTCAAATGGCATGCAAGGACATCTATTGCTTTCAAATAATGTAAATTTAAAAAATCATTTATTGGTCATTTCTAAGTGCCTACAGACACCACCACACTAGAGAGTAATCTTTGTGACAGTACACTTTCACTCAACTGTGCATTTTGTGTTGTTTTATTTGGAAGATATTAAGTGTAACCCACTCACCGTCACCATATTTGCTCCTATGTCTAGTAAAAAAGCTACAAGACAACTGTTTACCATGGCTATCTGATAAGAGGCTTCTGTTACAGGCTCAGGCCTACGACTAATATTTTGGCTGCATAGAATTCCCTTAATTAGTCCCAGTGTTGTGCTAAGCATAATTCCCCTACTTAAAAATAGTTTTGTTTTATTCTAGCTGAAGCTAAATGTTCATCAGTAGATGAATATAGTTGTAGCAGGGTACTAATTACTGACCTTTCACTGAATCATTGCAATAGCCTTGAGTCAGGAGGCTAATGCTTTGTCTTTATTCCCCTGACCTAGCTGCCATACCATGGAAAACTCCTGTGCGCAGTACGTGTTGGATGCTGTGCAAGAAATTGAGCGCAAGGATGCTTCGTTGTATCTCTTGGGGGCAAGGGGTAACATTAGGGCAGAGCGGTACACAGGTCTTTTTTTCCCCCACCCCTGAAAAGCACCTGCTGCTATGTCATTTTGACATTTTGACATGCTACAACGGTCTCAGGGGCCAAAATACGGTTGACTGAATGGTCATGTTATTTTACCTGATTTTTATATTTCCCCTTAATTGTTGATTATAGATATACCTGAAACCTTTGGAGGATTTGAAGAAGTCGTCCTTGCATTATTTTTGTGTTCTGCAGAGGCTGTACATGTGCAGACTGTATCAGAGCAGAAACATCTGCTCCAAGAGGCATATTTCATTGTCTGATGAGCAATTGGAGATAAGAAAATATGTTCATGCTTTTGTTCTGAATCTGATCTATGCTCTCAGCAATCATTTACAGCCTTTAAAACAAGTAGCTCTGTTGTTATTCTGGCATTGATAAGATTGTAGATCGCACTACACAAGTCAGACCCCGGTTTGAACATTTCTCATAAATTTTGCTTGATGAGTAGCTCTGGATACTAGGTTTTTAGATTCAAAATGAAGCTCTTGCATATTGAAAAACCACTGAAATCTGATTCTTGCTGTGTAGGAAGGATTTACAAAACTGGAACATGGCAGGGCACTGGTTTAAAAGGGCAACCATGGAGTTGTTGACATCGGACCATGTTCAGAAATGAATTCATCAAATTTTGACATATGTGTGCTGCAGTGATATCACATTGCCCCCTATGTTCACCAATATGAGAAGATCCGATATACTTACAAGCTTGGACTCGGGTTTAGCACCAGTTCTCTTTAGCATTCACTTTTGCCTCTTATATATATATGTAGTAAATGAGATGTGTGATAGTTTCAAAAGGTGCCTGACTGGAGCATCTGGCTGCTATTAACATAAAACAAACATTTGCTCAGTGATTGGTTCTGCTGCTGAAGACGAGGGGGACGAGGTGTGATGGAATGCCTGGGGAAGGCGCAGGAGGAGGGTATACACTCTGATTCCTTTTTCCCTTTGCCAAAATGCTGCAGGGAAAATGGACACTGCCTGATTCAGGCCTTGTCTGCTAGGCTGTGAATTTGTGAACACTATGCTCAGTGACTTCTCGTCTTCCTGACACAGTGGAAGATCCAGTTATGACTATATCCCTTCTCAAGAACTGTGTTACAAAATGTCCAGTTCCACCATGCAAAAAATATTGTCTTGACAGGTGAAATCACCTAATTTTTTATTATTATCAAAATCATATAAGATTATAACCTAAAACAAATTTTGTTTGTTTCAAGTTAAAATGAATTAAATAAGTCAAAGTATACCAAACAGGTTGAATCATCTTATAATTAAAGAATATTTTTAATGATAAACAGGTGTGCTTGATGCCATTGTAAGTTTTTAAATTATTCGCACTTTTTGGATGGCTTCATACAAGTACATGTACTTGTACTCTGTATCTCTGAAGGCTTGCAGACACACACTCATCCAAAGCTTCTTCTAAAACCAAGTGTATTAATATAATCTACCCCTTGGTGCAGTAGCAACCTTTGCTCTTATGAGGCTTTACGCTTGAGGTTGGAGCATTGCTGTGAGGATTTGATTGCAGTAAGCTACAATAACATTAGTATGGTCAGGTACTGATTTTGGGTGATTAATTCTGGATCACAAATGCCACTCCATCTCATCCAAGTGGTTCTGGATGGAACACAGTTTCATTGTCCCACAATGAAATGGATCTTTATACCCATCTAGCTGTCAGTTGGCATCGGGCATGATGATAGGCTTATGTGCAGGTTCTCTAGAGCCTGTTTTCTAAAACTACGGCCTGTGGACTGGTGTGGCAGATGGATACTCCCTTTCTCTATGTTTTTTCAGTTTCAGGTACTATGTCTCTGGAAGGCCTATATGTTTATCATAAAAAATGTATGTTTGTTATTGGAGCACTGTTTGGCAGTGCTTTATGTTTTAGTTTAAAAAAATCATAATTCTCAAAAAGTAAATACAACTTAGGTTTCTTGGTTCTTATATCTGGGCATATGCCTGCGATAATAATAATAATAATAATAATAATAATAATAATAATAATAATAATAATAACTACATATCCATCTACAGGTCAATCTCATTTGGCAATCTCAAATTCAGCCAAAGCACTCCTGTTCTTATCTAGACATAACGCTTAATATTGCTTATACTAATAGTAATAGTAACACAAGTAGTAGTGGACTAATAATAATAATAAAAATAATAATAATATTAATAATAATAATATTAATATTAATAATAATATTAATAATAATATTAATAATAATAATAATAGTAATAATAATAAAATATTTATTGGGTAGGTAGGTGTCGCCAGGGTGTGCATTGGAGGCATACGCAGGGCCTTGTAGCCCCAAAGCCTGACATGACTGGGCTTCAGGACAAAGAAGTTGGAGAAACGCTACTCTAGTGCATCTCAGTCTAGTGCTTTTCTGTGGGGATTATACATGCTGTGTGCGGTTGACTGAACGTCAGAGCCAGTAATGGGGGCATTTTAAACTGAATTCAGTTATTAGTGTATGTATTTGGATCACATTTGTAACTGCAGCACCAATTCACATTTTCCATCTGGATAACATGACTGGTGGAGTGATGTATAAGCTCATCTTTTGACATTGTTAAACATAACATAGGCATGGCACTATTATGTTCCAATACAATAAAATCAATTAGAGGACAGCTATGTTTTTAATGATGACGTAAGTACAGAATATTCACATAACTAATGTTATTGTTTTAGTTGGAATGCATTTGCATAATTGTACATATTCATAGACCTTTCCAATTTTCAAAAATTGCTCCTAGGTCATTTAAGTAGTTTTATTATTTTTAATGGTTACACTATTAAAATTTTTGCACACCGTAAAAATGTACTGTACACTATATGGCCAAATGTATGTGGACACTATGGATTACTGAGCTGTGGTAATGGAATCGGTCATACTAAAGTACTCAGTGACTTTAAATGAATGGCAGCTTTCAGTTTGTGAAATTTCTGCCCTGTTGGATGTGCTCCAGAAATGGTTGGTGCTAGTGTTGTGAAAAGAAAGTGTCTAGGAGCAGTGACAGCTCATCCACGACAACCCAAAGCTGTAGACAACCCAAACTCACAGAGCAGGGCTGTCGAGTGCTGAAGACTGTAGTGGGTATCTTCTGTTGCATCAGTCACTACAGAGTTCCAAACCGTGTCTGAAAGTAACATTAGCAAAAGAACTGTGTGTGAGGAGCTTTATGCAATGGGTTTCCTAGGCTGAGCAGCTATATTGAAGCCAAACATCACTATGGGCAAGGCTAGTTTTTGGCTGGAGTGGTTTAAGACATGCTGCCACTGGACTGGAAAGGTGAAAATGGGTTCTCTGGAATGCTTCACTGTTTGGCAGTTCGACTGATGAATCTGGGTTTGGGGGATTCCAAGGGGAACACAATCAGATGGAATATATAGTGTCAACAGTACAGTTTGGGACAGGAATGGGATCTACAATAAGCTCATATTATTATGATATATTTCAGTACATAATTTCTTCTTGTATTTTCCCACTGTATTAAGATGGTACACCATGATCGTGCCTCTGCCCCAAAAGTGAACATACTCTGAGGAAGACGAAAAATGTAAAAATATGATTAATTTAACAACTGTATTATGAATAAAAAAATAATGCTTTCACTTCATGCTCAGAACATGCTTTTTTATGACCAGACACATTGTTCTCTAGCTTCACGGAGTGCACTGAAATTACAGGATTTAGGCGGGATAGGGTGTTGTCATTAGAGATTGGACAAACACCATGTGAACGCTGTCTTTCTCCAGGGGCCGGCAGAGAGTAATAAGCGGAAAGTTTGCCCTTGTCAGTGCTTTAATTACATTAAATCCTGTGTAATTCCTGGACAGAAAGGGAAGAATTGCTGTTGCACAGACGGAGTGTATGTGTATGTGTGTGTGTATGTGCATGTGTGTGTGTGTGTGTGGAGGAGGCGTGTTTTACGTTTGTGTGTGTGAACCCACTATACTGTGTCTCTTTAGGGACAGAAAGCCTTTGGGGGGGAAACGTCCATGGGCAGGTGTGGCCAGTAATCAACCCAAAATAACTTACATGCTAACACACGCACAGATATGTGTTTGTGCATGTGAGTGTATGTGTGTTGCAACTAAATTGCTGTGGACAGACTGGCTGTTAAATCAGGCTTAAGACGTCCTGTGTTCTCTCACCAGATGCTGCTACATTTCATGTTTTATTATAGTGTTCTGCCAAATTTAGTGCATTGTGATTTAAATTTACAGTCACTTCTTCATCATTATAGACAATCCCATTGATGCTGTACACTGCAGTATCTCTGTGTGCATTCACAGGTCATGCTCTTTACATGAAGGTGCAGCATGATGATGGTAATGGCGCTGATAATCCTCTGCATACAGTCTTCTAATCTTCATGTACTGGGGGAGATTATAACTCCCCTTATTCAAAACACAATTTGAGGGAACATGCAGTTCCCCATAAAGGATAAGCAAATAGAAGTGAAAAGAACCTAGTGTACTACATGCCTTCTGTTACATCTCATTGGATTTTGTAAGAGCGCTTGTGGAAATGAGCACAATATGCATTTTTCTGTGCTTTTTAGCTTGTTTTGACTCATTATTCATTCTCCTTGAATTTCCCATGAAAGGTGGCACTCATGGGTTCATTGGCCAAATAAGCAAGGCTGGTTGCTGTCTTTTATTGGTGCAGTGAATTTGTCGATCCTTTGCTATACATTTGTTTTAAAAGCCATTCAAAAGCATTTTCACTAAAATCTTTTTTTAGTGAAAGTCTTTTTTGGGACAAAGTCCTGATGCCAAGCTATGCAGCTCTGAATAGAATGGTTTGCCAACATACTTCCAAACCGATTACTTTTATTGGCTGCAAATAAAAATATGCCTCAATGGCATTTCAAAAATGACAGTTTCATATATTTTTTAGGACTGTTTTACATGGCCCACTAAAAGAATCAGCATGTGGTGAGTTATTAGTAAGATAATGATGCAGTTTCTAGTTTATGTATTATATAGTTGGCATCACATATCTAACAAACTTAGTACAAAGAAGTGCAGTTTTGTGCCAACTGTTGAATTGTTAAGCCAAGCAATAGGCCAGAAGTACTTGTGTTTTCTTACCCCTTTAACATTCTCACAGTACCTTTGAGAATTTAGATTATCATTCAGGTTGGTTTCTGGAGTGGAATCCTAACTAAAGAGTAGAAGTATCCACATTCTATAGGAACACAGACTTGCACATACAAATGTGATGGCAAGCTCAAATGAACACCTTGAAACCGTTTGTCTCTTATGATGAAAAAACTAAAAGGAAAGGAATCCATATTGTTCCTTGGGCAGACTTTAATGTAGCTAAAATGAGGGTAAATAGATATAGCTTGGTTGCTGTCTTGTGATGATGCAATATTTATTTAGTGGGCTCCTCCTTAAACGGGACAATTTCATAGGCCGTTGAACATGGAGCTGCAGGATGCTGTGTGTGATGGATGGCCCGGCTCAAGGAGTGAATGAAGGGCAGTTTGTGGCTAATGTGTTTCTGGAAGACTTCTGTCTATGGGCCCCTCATCACCTGACGAATGTGTGTACCCTGCTTTTTTACCTGACTGGAAACCTATCTTTGCTGTATCTCCTCTGGGACTGCAGTGTACTGTTCTCCTGACCCTGGTTTTACTGCAGAGGAGCACTGCTGGCCCGTACAGTGAGACTTTATTTAGTAACGTATATTGTTCATTTTAGGTCACAAGACCGTGTTAAGGTTAGGCCCCTTGGGGATGCTGACTCAACATTGTTGTGTAGCATTTTATCTGTGAGATGAAAACATAGAATTGCTTTTCTGCTGTTCTTAGCTTCTTGCGCAGGGAGGGTCCACCTTAAACTATTCTTCCACCATGAAAAATAGAAAAAAGATCTTACTTTACATCCATTTGCATAACTATAATCAACTTCTCACATATTCTGCCTGACCTTGAGGCTCACGGAGATTAGAAGCCTTGCCCGTTCCTGCGAATTGTAAGCTTACCTCCAACTGCTCTCCCTCCTGCTTGAGAAATGCTCTGCTATTTGAATTCCCCTTCTGCACATATTGATTTGATGACTAAAGTTGAGGCAATGGCATAATGCCTGCAGTTTCTTGGTTCTTGTCCAAGGACAAAGAATACCACCAGTTCCCTCTTTTGCATCTTTACCTTCCCTAAGCTCCTGGCGCTATTGCTTAGCAGCTACAGAAATCAAATACTAACGTACTGTGCGGCCTGTATCTATCTGGGTGGTAGAACAGTTATCATTGTTTTTGGCTCTGTATTGCAGTATGTTGGATTTGAAATGAAATAATGAGAATGATGTTAAAGTGAGCAATGTCATTTTTAATTCAAATACATATAAGAAGCACATGGGTGTAGACTAATGTCATTTACAGTGTATTAAATGATCACAGTTCTTTACTTGTACAGTTTTCTTTACTGAACCCCTATTTGTTTAGGGCTGGTGACATCCGTACAGCTCATGATGCAGCTCATGATTTGATTTTGCTTTCATGAAATGAGTCTCAGTGCATCCTCATGCAAAGCTATTTTTATCTAGAGTTTCTAGATTATCATTTGCTCCTTTATGTGTTTCTCCAACTTTTATACAGATGTGCTCCAACGTGAGTCCACCGCTGTCTGAGGCCAGTAGCAAATGCATCAATGTTCAGACATAATTTACACAACTAAGAAAACAATAACACTTAAACCATGAGCTGAATATCCTATTAAATCAGTTATATTTACTTAGCGCAGTTGTTAAAACTACTAATAAGGCACTGACAAAATGTATATTAAGTCTAATATTACAGGATGATTCACTTAATTGAAAGGCAAAACATTTAAAGGCAAGTTTAACAGAAACTAACAAAATGCAAGGCGTGCTAAGATTCAGTCCATTACTGTAATATTCATAGGGAGACTCAAGCTCCAGGCAGGACACAAAGTACTGGTCACTTCTTGACATCTTTCTCACATATTGCAAAATGTTTTACAGCATTCTGCGGAATAAAGTAGGGAACTACAATGTAAATACACTGGATGACTTCTCTGTAAAATTACATCAGTTCTTTATTGTGTACTTATCTGGTCTGGTTGTTGTGGGCCATTAATCAAAGAGCAACTAAAAGGTTGAAACTGGCACTGTGCAATTGAGCCTTGGGTAAATTGGTAATTTCTTTCAAAGCCACAGTGGGGGAGTACGGGGCTAAATGACAAAAATGTTCATGTATGCACTACTCTGCAGTTACATTCTAGAAAACCTCAAGGGTTACATAAAAAAGACCACCTGAATAAAATTCACAAATGTTCAACATTCATTTTAGACTGTATATAAACCTAACCAGGATTTGAGCAGAATCTTCCACTCTAATCAAGTAACATTGAATACATTTTTGAAAAATTGGCGTATTTTTCATTAAGGTGGCACATGAAAACACAGAGAGCACTGTCTGAATATTGATGTGTGTATGTTTTGTATAACAAATGAAATCTGTGTTCATAATGACCTCTCATCTGTAGCGGTGCAGGCGCACATCTCCCCTGCTGTGATGTTTATTGGGCTGTGGAGCAGATTCTCTTGGCTTTGGTTTAACATGATTGATAACCAAAATGAAACATGTCTGGTTGTGATTCTGCTGGCAGATTAGAGATGATGGTTGTCTGTCTTTGTAATCCAATAGGATGTCTTCAGTAAGTGATTGTTGTTTCATTATTGCAATCTCGTCTGATAATTCTAGACCATCTGCTGGAGAAATAAAGATTACTCTTGCTACCTAATTTCAGTTCACTCTCATTTTTACCACTTCATTTCTACCGCTCCACGCCTGCATTACTGTTGGGGAATATAACAGCTTGCTGTGTTTTATACTCCACTGCAGCCTCTTCATTTTGGGATGCAGCCATGCACTAGCTTTGTTGTAATGACATTGACAAGAATATCTAAGCATTCCTCCAATGGAGATGATAACAGCAGTGTTTGTAAATGAGGAAATGCTGCCACATGCAAAGCTGAAGAGGTAATACAGTAGGTATAGTCATGTAAATGATCAAAAGCCCCGCATATACACAATCAACTAAAACAAGAACATTTCCTTTTGGTTTAATATACATTGTTTTTTTGCGATTAAAAAAAGGACAAAATGACACAAATATCAAGCATTTCTTGATCAGTTAGACTTTTGGGTGATTTTCTAGACTGCATTTGTATTACTTTGTCACTCAACTTTATAAATATTACAATATTTAAATATTACACTAATATTACAATATTACAATATTTATATTAAGACTTTGATTGTTTAATTTAGAGCCGTTTAACGTTGGAATATTTTATGAATGTTTCAGATATTTTAACCATATTTTTAATCAGCAAATGAAGAAATCAAAGCTGTTTACTTAGTTATTAATTTAGTATAAAATGCTGTGCATGTTTGAGTGTACTCTGTACCACAATTTTTTAATTGTTCATTTGATATAAAATCCAGCTGTTCCTTTGCAATGTTATTGAAGTTGTTTGTGATGTTCTTTCAAAGTATTTATCACAGACATTATGTCTAATATAGAGGTGGGTAGTAACTAATCAAATTTACTCCATGTACTCAGGGAACTCACTCCCCAGTGATGACACAGCTTGTACCATATTCATAAAAAAAGCCCTGTCTGTAGAATGGGATGAATTAGAGGTTCCACACATGAACCTGAGGTCATTAAGGAACTGTAGTCTCTGGAAGCTCCACCCAATAGAGAGGAGTGGTGTTTGGAATCTCGCTAATGTTTGGTCTCTAATGTTCTTGTAGCACAGTGCAATCAAATCCTCACAGCAATGTTCTAAAACTTATTTCAAGGTCTTCCCAGAAGAGTAAAGGTAATGGTAGAGAGTACAGGTAAAGGGAGAGGGGATAAACTCCCTATTAATGCCCAAACTTTGTCAATTACTTGAGAATAGATTGAGCCTTCTCTACCCAGTGGAACTAGATTTCCCCAGGTGTACGTATTTCTGGACTAGTGGTAAATTGAATGACAACTCCATAAAAGTTGTTGATATATCTCAGAATATAAACTGATTTAAACACATTCTAATTGTTATCTCCAACAACCCCTCATATGTTACAGTGTGTCTTACTGCTCTGAAATCTGTTTTTATTGAATGAGTAAGTCCTGTATTCACAAGATCATTGCTCCTTAGATGTATGAATCAGAATTATACATGCTCCCAGTGGTTGCTTGGCCCTGACGTCTTCATAAATATTATTTGTGTGCTTGGGCGCTTGGTACTCCTGCTCTTGTCTCTGACTGGCATAGGGGAGCTCTATTGATTTCTCTCTGTCCTTTAAGCCTGTGTTTTGAACTGTATGAGCGTTTTCCCTCCAGTTGCTGTTTTATCTCCAGTCACTTCTTTGAAATGGTAATACTCAGAGGATGAGCAACTGCTGATAAGCACAACATCAGTAAGTGTTGTCACGTTCCCCCCCTTTTTTTCTTTTCTTTTCTTTTTCTTTTTTATACAAAATCCTTTAAGGTGCACATAAAGAAAAGAAACAATGACAAAGAGGCACAAGGAAAGATATAATGAACGTTATTTGAGTGCAATTCAGTGTCCATTCAGCCAAGCTGCTACAGCTGCAGATGATTCTGCTATTGTGAAAGGACATTCAGTGTATTGTAACAGTGACACTGGAGAAAATCGACTCGTCCAGACGCACCACACCCCACTCCCACCCCCATACCCTGCTCACAGATTTAGCAGCAATTCAGTGGTTCTTCATAAGAGGTTTTTGGGCCTGGTCATCTCTCTAACACCCTTGTGAGCGAGACTGTAATGAAACCGGAGAGATCCAGACCCTTGTTTCTGTTTCTCTGATAGAGGGCAAATGTAAATGTCACTTATGTCAGGCTGCGGAAAGGTCTAGATGCCTGCGAGAGAGCACTAAATGTATTCTGACAGAAGAGGATGCCCTGAAAAGCCAACCATCAAGTAAGGTCTACAAGCATAAGGAGATGATCTGCATCTAATAAGTGTTTCTTGAGCACTATTTTTATCAAAGATGTAGCTACAGCACACACAGCTGAGGTGTAGACACAATGCAAAGCATTTCACAGCCATTTCAGATCTTCCCCTTCATAATAGACACCTTTTTATCTAAACAGAATATCATGAAACTGTCCATATCTATCACAACTGTTATCATCATACAAATCATCAACAGGGAAAATGTGAAAGTGCCCCAGCGAGCAAAAGCAGCAGGTATTAAAGCCAAGTGGAATTGTTATTTATTATAAGAGTATGATGGTTATTTATTTTTGGATTTCAGCATATTGAATGGAAATTCTTGTCTGGGGATGGTGAAGGGCATTCCAAAACCTCTTGTTTCTTGAATAGGTTGGTTTTGATGTATATTCTCGATCTTTTTGTTGTATCCAAACTATTTTCTTCCCCAGAATATATTTTGGAATGAAACAATGCATTTGAAATGTATCTTGCATATAAAAAAATACGTGTCTATATCGTTCTGTCCATATCTGTATGATGCTTTTGTATGTTCTAACATCATGTGCGGCAAGTAAATGCAATTTCCTCCTTTTTATGAACAAGTGTTTTACATTAGATAGTGATAAAGAAGCTTTTACCATTAAAAATGTCAGGAAGAATGTTCTGCTGTGGTCTCAAGGGTTAAACATGAACTATCCAAATATTAAATATGGAAATCTGGTCACCCCAAATGTTATTTTTATCCACAATATCAAATTCAGCAAATACATCACAATTACTTTTTTAAATTTGTAGAAATGTCTATGCAGATGTTGGATTCTTTTGTAATCTCAAGTTAATTTGATTTGAATAGTTTGAAGCGACAGCCCCTTTTATTTTAATTGTCTTCAATACACTGAGGGGAGGACACACCACAAGTAATTGGAAATCAATAGTCACTTAAATATGTACGCCTGAATTAGTTACAAGTCAAATGCTGCCACAAACACGGTTTACTGTATGATTTAAGGACTTTGGCTGAGCGGATGTGTGTTGTTTTTTATTTAATGGGATGTGTACGTGTATTAATATGCAAAAAAATGAAAAACAAGGTCGTTTTTAATAGCATTAAATACTCTAGAAGTCTGGTTCCTATTATTGCACAGATAAATGAAAGAAATGTTAAAAATTCATTGAGCTGTTTACATATAAGGTGAGGTACTTGGTATGGTTTTACATACAGGAGATCTTAAGAACATTTTGACAGTATTTATGTGTAGTTTGTTGTAGATTTGGCTGCTCTGCAGTAGAATAATGGGACTCGGTTGTTTTTGTAGCTATATGGTACCTCAAGTCAAATGTTGGGTGAAAATCTTGTCTAAACCCAGATGATAAAGACAAACCAAACCTCAAAGCAGTGTTTATCTATTCATCTCGACTCTCCAGGATACGGTTCAGAGAAGTAGCTTGCTGCTGGAGTCATCCAGTACAATGCCATAGAACAGTGTTAGCACCTATTTAATTCATTTATTCATGAGTGTAATTGAAATATTAACGCCACCAGCAGATGCCAGAGGCTCGGCGCTGGGACCTGATCCTGCTCGCAAGGCACTCGGCACAAGTGCGGAATATTTTATTGACATGCCTCGCTGTGTCTCCACAGTGCAGGTTAATTTATTTCCCATTCCGACTCATGTACCTGGATCTCGGAAGACCCTTACAAGACATCTAATCAGGATCTGCATTTACAAAAGGCATGAAATAAAGGCTTGTTTGCATATTTTGCAATGGCTCACGTTATAATATTTTTTTACTTCATTTTCCCTCATCTCAAAGTGGCCCACATTTTCATTTGCTAATAATATCAGTCAACGAAATTCCAGGCTTAATTTGAGCTGTATCTTTAACCTGCTGAATATGGAGTAGGCAGGCTTTTTGGTTCGGAGGGATGTTAAAGCTGATGTGCTGTGAGTGAGTGTGTTGCGGTGCGCGCCCACGCATTCCGCTAATTTTACCCAAGCGCAAGGTTTTGGTGAGAACAGGCTTCACCAGCCAAAGCGTTTCTCCTTCACATGGATGGAATGAGTGTGTGTGACGAATGAGTGTGTGTGACCGTAGGTGAGCGCGGTGAGGAGTGAGTGAAGGAGGATTTGGGGATGCAGATGAAGACAAGCTTGTGAAGAAGCGCAGGGGGAGGAACCAAGACGTTCTCTCTTTCTTTCCTCACGCCATGTGCTCTCTCTGTCACATGTCGTTGCCACGGCAGCGACGAGGAAAACACCACCCACTGGGACGCAGGGCCCACACTGGTCTGTCAGGCTGTCTCTCTCTCTCTCTCTGTATTTTTTTTCTCTCTCTGTCTTTCTCTCTGTCTGTCTCTCTCTGTCGTTCTCTTTCTTTCTCTCCCTTTTCCTCCTACCTATTTCTCTACTGTCTCTTCCTTCATTTTTCTTTCTCTTTCTTCTTCCCTTCCACTTGCCTTTTCACCCTTCTTCTCTTCTGTCCGTTTTTCCATTCTCTTTCTTTCTCTATCTTTTCTGTTTGGCCTCTTTTCCCTTCTCTTATTTCATTTCTTTCTTCTTGCATTTCTTTTTCTTCTAACTTTCTTCTTTTTCTCTCCTCTTTCCACTCTTCTTTTCCTCCCCTTTCTTCTTTCCTCATTCTGTAGTCTTCATCTCTCTCTTTTTTCTCTTTCCTTCAGTGCAATCTTCTTTTCATTTTTACATCTTTCCTTTCTTTCTTCCTCTTGCTTTCTTCTTCTGTCTCTCCCGTTACCCCCACACCATCTCACCACCCACCCACCTTCTATCTCACTTCCTCTTCTTGCTCTCTCACTCCTCAGGCTTTATCAAAGAGAAAAAATGAAACACAGGGAGATGGAACTGCCACTAGGCATCAGAGTCGCCGCGCTGCCACTGGAGAGGGAGCGAAGAGGGAGGGAGCACAAATGTCTTCAGGAAAGGAGTGGGGGTGAAGGGGGAAATTATTTTCTACAAGAAACTTGGCATGGTGTGTTTGTGTGTCTGTGTATGTTTTGGAGGTGGTGATTCGGTGCGTATATTGGTGGCTCATGTGACTGCCCTGGTCTGGCAGCATCCTTGGAGCTTGCAGCTGTTCTCCTTTAGGTTACAGTTACACTCTTATTCTTCTTGCTTCCTGCAAGCGCAGTGCGCTCTGGCTCTGTGCTCGTGTGTGTGTGTGTGTGTTGGCCTGCATGTCGATATGTTTCTGGGCTCTTTCGCTGACTGTCAGGCCAGTTGTTGACGTGTTCCTGCTGACGAAACAGCTGAATACATTCTGACAGTCTAATAACATTTACTGTACTGGGCATTCATTGAAATTCAACAACACTCTTGAACTGCTGTCATGACTGGAATGAGCTTCACAACTGCTGTTTTCTGCATGAACTTCTATCCTTTACAGTGAAGTTATGTTCTTGCCTTACACTCAAAGTGAACTCTTTCTCTCCCACAAGATCACATCTCTCTATTTAATGTTGCGCACATACTGTCATGTCAAATTCTGTAGGTTTTTCAGCTTTTTAATATTCACCCTGTTTGAAAATGCCTTCTGCCCTTTTCATTGGTCCAAAAATGGACATATATTAACATACATTATGTGCCCTTTTCATCTCATGTAATGTTACATTTCAAAGAAACAAGTTTCTGTTGCAACTGCTACAATACAGACATCAGTTCTCAGATCATTTTCTGATAGTCTCTGAACACCAGTCGGTTGATTATTCTCAGTTGTGAAATGAAGGTTCATCTCATTTGTAAACATATGAATGCTGTACAGTAAACTCCAGACAATCACGGGGTTACGTTCCAAGACCACCCACGTATAGACAAAAACTGCAAATATATGTTGTGGTAAAAACAATGCCTAAAAATGCCTATTTTATAGTGTAAACCCTAAATTTGCCCCAAAACACTTTACTTTCATTTTAATTTTAATACATTACCCTTTGTCACAAAGGCTGGTAAAACCAAGCCTCCGTGATTTACCTCGGGCCATGGACGAAGCAGGAGAACGAGGTTGATTGCTAGAAGTTTATTAAAGAAAAGTAAAAGAAACCAAAAACAAGCACGATGGCTCTTAAACAGAATAAAGGTACTAGGACAGGATACAGACAGGAAAATGAGGTGATCGCGACATGAGGAGCACAGACAAACACAGGCTTTTTATACACAAAACTAATGAGGGGAAACACAGAACACCTGAACAGAGTGACATGTGACACACAGACAAAACTACAAAGGGCTACAAAATACACATGTCAAAACAGAATGGGGAAAAAGAAAACAGAAAAGAGGCCCTAGTGGCCACCAATCATGACACCCTTAAAGGAAATGTGAAGGTAAATCCGTATCTGTACTGTACAGTTTACACTGAACTGCTGTGCCCCACAGTGCTAGAATGTAAACACAGATGTTTCCCCTGCATAGACTGTACTGTAATATATGCAAGTCCATTTTCATTTTCTTTGACACAAGCATAGTAAATACAGTATTTAATTCATGTAATTTACAGTAATAAATGAACAAAACAAAAACACAAGATGCTCCATGGGTGAAATTCTGGACTGCAGCTGCCACAGATGCATTACAGGGCAGCACCCAAGCAGCAGCAAGGTGAAATAAATAAAGAAATAAATGTTCTTGGATTGGCTACTTACAAACCTCCCGCCTCGCACTTTATTTGGGTTCTCTGTAAAGTAACAAAATGGAAATATAGTTGAATTTACGTTAATATTTATGTTACAAAATTAGCAAATTACATTTTTCTTAATAATTTAGCACTAATATGAATGAAAAACTATATATTGCCATGAAAAAAGCTGTGAGTTCCGGGCCTTGTCCACCACACCCCCTCAACCTCCTGCTGGTCCAAACATAAACAACTCAGCATGAGGACGTTGGGGGTGGTGGACGAGGCCTGGACGTCACTTAGGCAAAACAAATGCGGCGAATTCTGCATTTTCTGCAAATGTGCAGGGATTTCCGTGAACAATTATGAGTTCGGTTCTCAGAAAAAAACTGCGAGAGACTGAATCAGCAGGGACTATTATTGTATCTCTTCGGGTACAGACCTGGATTTCCATAAACATAAGTGGTATTGAATTAAAAGGACAAGTAGAAATCCCAAAAAACTACGCTACCTAAATGTTAAATGTTTTGACTTATCCTGTAATTTTACTATATTGAAATTGAATATATAATTGAATTGCAAATAAATTAAATAATATTGTTACAAAATCTCCTTAATTTTATTCATAGATGAATGTTTTAAGTGCAAGCCCCATATGGTATGCTGTAAATATGTGGTTAAAATACGAAGACCTCTTAACTGTTGGCTTGAGCTTCCTGGTAAAGGTTAGAGAGAATTAAAAAGCCACAGGAGTCTCAACAACACTGGCAATTAGTCACCCTGCCCTTTTTACAAGATAAAAAAGAGGTGAACTTTTTATCCAGTCTAGCAGATTCACAGAGCGTGATAGTGCTCTGAGCCTTGTGGCTAGAACCTCACTCCTCCGCTGCTGTAGGCTCATGTTTATCCAAAGCTATCATGCTTTAGAAACAGCAGCAACAGCAGCAAAGCTGCAAATATCTCTCCGGCGTAGTCCAGATCACAGGACAGTAAAGATTTCTGCAGCGCTGCAGCTCCATCAAGGATAAAATCTGCAGTTTCATCTGTTCTAACTTTCACCAGGGCATGTAATTCATGACCATGGGGCCCAGCTCTTAATGTTTAATCTACTGTCCTGGCTTTTGGCTGAAGTACTTGTTTGGAATGGACTAACGGAGGGGTAAAATATGTGCTGTTACATTTTGTAATAAGTGTGGTTATCTTTCTTTCCATCTTTATTATCGTCATTTCCATTTAAATAGACGGTACACTCCTCACCATATAAATGTCAAGGCTTCCACAAGAAACACAGTAGACCGTTCTTTAAAGAGCTTCTTGTAAATGAGAAATGTGAGTCTAATTAACCTTTTTTGAAGAATATTATGTTATGGTTGTACACCTAAAAAATGATATGTCCATGCCAAGGACATATTTAGGAGCCTTACTTTTTAAGGGTGTGCTTTATGCTGTATCTCTTAAACTCTCATGAACCTTTAAGTGTGGTCCCCCTTTCCATGGCGTGTTGTGTTGCTGCAGTATCCCCAGAGATAGTGGTAGTCAGTGACATGAGGAGGAACTCTGGAGAAAGGTTACGAGGGAGATGTGTTGGGGGGCGGGGCAAAAGGCTGTTATCCTCCGCTTTCTGAAGTCACCCTCTGTCACAGCTCTTTGGACAGCTCTATTCATTTACTGCCCTATTCATCCACACTACAGAATTTATTTTTAGCTCAATTCATACAGATCTTCTGCCTCACTTCCGCTGCTCGCATGCATTTTACACTGCAAACACAGCACCTCTCTCTACCCTGTAGCACTCATTTCTCTCAAAAACCTTCATCTTAAAAATCACAATCACTTCTCCAACACCAGCCCTCCCTTGTATTTGTTTACAGTTATATTAACCACATATCTATTACAGCCTTTTGGGCTCTCCTAACTGTTCCTTGGATTAATTTCCACATCCCTGATGATTCTCCACTAAAGCCTAAGACTCAGCTTAATCTTTACATGACGCCATGGTAAAGCTGCTGGTTTGCATTTGTGTAATCACACACTATTATTTGTTCTCAATTCCCTTCAACTCAGTTAGGTCATTGTCACTGATTTTCCTAAAAATCTCCCAGTTTCCATTCAGAAACCCTTGCGAGTACAGGAAGAGTGTTAGGAAGGCCCTGCTTGCACGGCCACCTGATCTCACATTAGTGCCTGTGTCTTTGGCAGGGCAGCCCCAGTTCCACCCCAGTGCGTCACAAGACTGGAAGCACAGCTGACACTTGTGCTGTAGAGAGGGAGAGAGAACGCTGCAGCCAGAGTGGCTTTTAGATTCGGGGCTTGCTGTTGGATTTTAACATTTCATACTGAGCCGCTAATGCACTGGGGCTCGCCGCTTGTTTGTCTCACCCACTGACTTATTCATTACAACTAACCATCATGAAATGCCTCACTTTTTGGAAAGTGATGAACCAAGATTTTAATGAAGATTTCAGAAATCTAGCACTTCAAATTCAAGATTCTTTGTTATCTGAGGTTGATCTGGGTGTGGTATCTGACTTCACCTGGGTGTGGTGACAAGGCTACTAAAAGTAAGATGTTGTGTTTGTCTCCGTCTCAGTGGAGACGCTGATAAGAATTCATATCTTGTATTGTCTTTGCCCTCAACCTCTCTCAGTCTAGTAATTAGTGATACTAGAGTTATCGCTGTTTTTACTCATCTGGGGATGATTCTCATTACACTGGGCACACAGTGGGGAAATAAAATTTTTTTCACTACATATATTTCTGATATGGCTGTTCACTAGATATTGGTATTAACTTGAAGGATCCACAATAGTCTAGAAATGAAGTTATGTGTATTAAAATAAAATGAAACAGGAAAATAAAAACACCATAAGACAAAGCAGTATAGCAGGGCAAGGAAGGCAAGGAAAAAGGAGAAATCTGTAAGTAGTTAGAAAGTAATTCTACCTCCTGTCTGTGGAAGACTTGGAGGCAGCCGGTACAATTGTTATAGAGAAAACACTGCAATACACTGCACCGGCATGGCCTCTTTGCACGCTCCATTATTGAAGAAAAGGAATGTTGAAGCTCGTTTAAAGTTTGCTACACAGGATTTGGACAAGCCTGTGAAATACTGGGAGAAAGTAGTCTGGCCAGGTGAGAAAAAATTGAACGTTTCGGCTTTGATTCCATCTTTGGAGGAGTAAATGACTCCGCACATCACCCAAAAATACTATACCATCAGTGAAGTTTGGAGGTGGAAGCATTATGGTGTGGGGCTGTTTCTCATCTCATGGCACTTGCAGGGTTGATATAACTGAAGGGACGATCAATGATGCCATGTACTGAGAGATTCTTAAAATGAATCCTCTGCCATCCACCATCATAATGAAGACGAGACATGGGTGGACATTCCAGCGGGACAACGATCCAAAACATACAGCAAAGGGAATTCTCAGCTGGTTTCAGAGAAAGAAAATCAAGTTGTTAGAATGACCCAGTCAATCACCTGACTTAAATCCAATTGAACACTTGTGGAAGGAACTAAAGATCAGGGTTCACAAGCGGCTCCCCAGGAATCATCAGGATTTAAAGACAATCTGTTCAGAAGGATAGGTCAAAATCACACCTGAGCACTGCAGGCGATTGGTTTCTTCATTCAGAAAGTGCTTTGATGCGGTCAAGGGAAACCAAGGCTTCTTCAGTAGGTATTAAAGACGGTTCCGTTTGGGTATTCATTATTTTTTCCTGTGGTATTGCACTTTGTTACAGATAACTTCATGTGCATTCATGTTGTAAATTATTTATATTTGTGGATATCTTAATATCAGTGTCTGGTGAAAATATCATGTGACTAGCCTCATATATTAACTAAAGAAATAGTGATGCATTCAAAACTTAGAGCAGCAGGCAAGAAGGTCTCCAAGATGGAGTCCAGTTTCAAGTGCACTCACAGGGATAACTTACATCATTTTACTTAGAAGTCTTAGGTGTCCTGCCTTAGTGACTGCTGTCCCATTGCTCTGACAACATGCAGTGCTTTAAATGGGGCTTGTCATGAGGCACATGAATACCTGGCTGCCCCTCTCACAGCTGGCCTTCACGCTTCTGGATAAAAAAGACACTCATGTGGATCAGAATCACTCTTTTAAATATGCATGCATGCACACTACCATAAACAGTGCATTGATTATCTTTCCCCATATTTGTGTACTGCTGCATATGTTTATATTGTTGCTTTTATTTGTGCACAATAGCTTGTTATTTCTTGCCCATAAATATTTACAATCAGGCACAATTGACTACTCTGCGTCTAGAATACAACATTTGACACAATATTGTATTCACTCTCTGTGCCTTTGGTGCACTGCACTTTATGCTGTTTTGTACTATTCATCTGTGTTGTTTGTTCATGTTCTTAAGTCTTGCTTTCTTTTTACATTGTGTTTCCTCCTGTCCGCTCCAGTGTAGCCTCTGTGCTGCACGATGGTCCCGGAGGAACATTGGTTAGTTTCACTGTGTAGATGGTTGAAAAGACAACAAACATCTTATTGTCTTGGCTTGAACTTGACCCATACATATAAATCTTCATGCAGTGGCCTGAGGAAAGCTATAGTGCTACGCTACCTGGTGAGAAAATATCCAGTTATACTTTTGCACTTCTTATTTTTCTGATTTCACCAGAGAGTATGCCAAAAAATTGACAACACGGTGCATGAAGTCATTTTCATGATGCAGATTAGTTCCACAAAAATATTAATGAAAAGCTACAAGGACAAAAAACATTTGAATTGAAGAAGAGACAGAAAAGCAAAAGGAAGATAATGACCCAGTGGACTGGCATTATGGGTGTGTGTCCTATGCCGTTTGTTCAGTTATCTCTATAATTGACCTATTCTTGCACAACCCTCAAGTATATTACTGTTGCAAAGCTGGGCATTCCCACAATATTACAGAGCATTCCCACAATAATCCAGTTCAAAATAATGAGAAATCGCTGTGCACCAAACTATAATTAATCACGTTAGAAAGAATGAAATTGTGAATGAAATGTGACTTTTACTCTCCGAGAGTTTGTGGCCACTTAGCTTCGCCTGATGGAATCTTCACCAAAGCCATTTTGCTTGAGGCCATTTGGAATGGCCTATTTCACTTGATATATGAGATATTAGATATGTTTTTATTTGTGTGTTTACTCGGGTTGTGAATCTACTTTATCTGGTGCCTGGCACCTGACTGTGGACACAGGCCTACCTACAATATACTGAGAAAAGTGTGTAGTGACATAATTCATCCCAATAGTGATAACAATTTGCCATATTGCACACCACTAGTTTCAATCACTGGTCCTCTTATCGCAGGGGTCACTTACTAGCGTCAGAAACAGGATGTGGCTTCAGCATCACAAATAAAACCAATGTGGAGACTGGTAGCAACTTGCAGATGGGAGGGAATGATGAAAGAGCTGCAATCAATGGATGTGGGCAGTGTGAGGGGGTAGAGACTCCCTGAGTTGTCTGATTCAGTGCCTGAATAAAAGAGCAAGACCTGGGGAAAGAAGCAATACTCTCCAACTCTAATACTGAAACACTGTGTGTGTGTTTGTGAAAGAAAATTCCAAGGATGCTGGTGGTCTCCCATGCAGGCATGAAGTGTAGGCAAGAGGCCAGAGCAGAGTGAAGTACAAACAGTATTGATCACTGCGCTTTTTGTACAGTGTGAATGGTCTTAAAACCCCTGCTGTTTTTACACTAAAATAAAGTGATGCACTGAATTTATTACGTTCATCATTACCATTTGAATAACACATATGACATCATAGCATTGCCAAAAGACAGTGCCATGGGTGTACTCACACTAAGCACGGTTGCCCTGAACCAGGCCCGAGTACGATTGTCCCCCCTCCCTACTCCCAATCTGGCCCGCACTCACATTAGATTTCATGCCGGAGCACATTTACGTCATTATGGTGCTATGGTTTCAGGATAAACAGGAAGAGCGGTGCTCTCTCGTCGAACGCAGTGCAGTCCATCGCTCTGTTGACTTTTTTGATAGTAATTTTGAGTCGTTTGGTCCGCGGTGGTCCCCAGCCCCCTCACAGCCTGTTGCTAAACAGGTCTATTGCACCGTGCCCTGGCACACCTCTTCCAAGCGGGCCAGGGACGGCTAAACAAACCACGGCCAGGCACCGTTCGGAGCACTCACACTAGTCAAACGAACCGTGCTTTGGTGGTCAAACGCACTCGGGCACGGTTCAAACTGCTGTGAGTACACCCTAAGTCTTGTAATATATTTTGTTTATGTGGACATGACATACTGGAATTTAGCTGGGTTTACATTACTCAAATGGGTCTTTGCTTGTTTCCTGTGATCTGCTGGTTGTGAAAAAACTGTTCAATCCAGTTGTAGTATACAGTATAATACAGGACCCAACATACTAAACATTTGTGTGTTTCAGGAAGGAAACGCACACACTCTGCATGTGTGCTACAGGTTCAGCAAACAGTGAGACAGAGGCACAAGCCTCAAACACGTGCTGAAAAATGTTTAGCATCAGAATAACATGGTTTAAACTCATGAGATCAGTTGCTTATGGGTGAGAAAATTCTGCGCAGCGTACTCTGTGATGTAGCTGCAATTTGCGCACGCAGATCTGGTTTCACAAACACTTTTTTCTTACCCCGAGTTGAATCACACACCTGGAGAGTGCTCTGGTGGGAAAATACTTTATTTATCTGCAATGTTCTCTTCACCACTGAACATACAACTGGTATTTCTGTCAAAGTAGGTGGGGCTAAACACAATTTGTGCGAAAAATAGCAGTTAGCAGCTTAAATAACTGTGAAGAGAGTGTAAAACAGGCTTATTGAATTTACTGTATTTGTTAAAACCGTTATTGACTCTACAGCTGTATGTGTTTGATGACACCGCATACTGTCATGAACATTTTTATTTTAACATTTTATTTGCAAATGCTGTACCTGTGCAAATAGAGTTAAGTGCAAATGCTTGATCAAAACTTTAACATCTGGGGGAAATATGTTAGATTTTTTTCTACAGAGGTGAGTATGCAAACTAGTTTTGAATACTGGTCAACTGCACAATATGGATCATATCCTCCAGTGGTGAAAACCACTAGCTTGAAAGGGTTAAAAGAGCAATTAAATAAAGAAAGCCAGAGAGACAATGTTTACAAATGTAACAAATGAGTTTGAGCGGGTTGGACAACTGCCTGTAGAATCTAAACTAAATAAACTTCCACATTCTGATCACGTCTCACTTCTCACACCTCATAATTCCAGGTTTGTTTGCTTTATCCATCTTTTCTTTTGGTCCACCAATAACTTGTGCAGTTTGAGATCCCAAGTCATTTATTGTGGTAGACCTGTTATAAAACCAGTATAACCTAAAGCCAGGTATAAAATGTGTGATACTCAATCTGTTGTGATATGGACTTTAAAAGTGCATCAGTAAGTTCTGGCCCTTTTTTAGAGTCCTTTAGGAGTGTTTACAGTAAGACCAGTGTAATGACACACATTTTGTGTTTTGAGTGTGAAGAGTGAGTGGATCATCAAGTGTTGCGTGAAGCTAGCAAGACACTTCAGATTTGAAGTAGCTGGGCTAAAGTAGCTAAAGAGTGACTCAGGACAGTCCATTAAGGGAAGGCCTAAATGAAGGACAGGAATTTGTTTTGTGTATTAGTGGCTGGTGAAGGCTCATGAATGATTAATGTTTGTGAAATTAAATGTATTCCCTGTGACCCTTTGTGTTCTGTGTGCAAAGTGCCCTGTAAGAGGGCACCCATTTGTGTGGCTGCTGCTCCGGAGTGAGAAAAACAGCATCTTAGCAGCACACTGGATGTGCGAAGTGGTGGCTTGGCCAGGGCCAGGGGTGTAATTGTTCAGCAACAGCGAGTGTTTTGGTTTCCAGAGATTTCCTAGTGTCTAACACGCCAAGGCCAGAGGGAGAGGCCCTCGGGAGAGAAAGCACACCTACTGAAAGCCCTTGCAAGCAATTTGAGACCTTGTCGTTTAAGAAAACGCTGCAGAATATGACTTTCGGTTGTGCTGTAACCATGGAAACAATTCCTGACTTTTGAGAAAAATACAATTTTACTCAAAGCACACTCACACACATATTCCCACTAGCGTGTGTATGAGTGCATACCAAATGAGATGCAGTTTTGTTTGTATCGTCTTAGTTTGACCTAATTGTGCTGCTCGATCGTGCTTAACGTTTGGATGCAGATAAACCAGTTAACCCTTCAACAGGTATCCTGTTGCTATGGCAACAGCCGGGCCAACCGGAATGTCGGCTACTTCCTCTCTTCTCTGATTTTTCATGAGACGCGGCAAAACATCAAATCCGACGTGTTGCATTATGGTCCATCATTTCCTGCCATAATGATGAAACATGCTGCAAGTTGGCAGGAAGTGTTCCCTGCGTCGCGGTCCATCTTCTATACATCTTTGTTCCTTTATTAGGCGGTGACACACTATTTTTTCCTCTCTCCCTCTCTTTTTTTATCCATGATCTGTTGCCCATGTTTGACCCCTTCAATGATTAGGACAAGGCTCTCACACATGAGAGAGAAAACGCATGAAAGGAAAGAAAGCCTGTACCCATTAGATGTGTCGGTGTGGAATTGAAAGAAGGAGGGAGTCATTCAGAGGGATGGAAAGAAAGAAGAAGCAAGAGACATGCAGCAGCTCTATGTGTATATGTGTGTATGTATGTATGTGTGTGTGTGTGTTGCTCCTGTGAGGCTGTTCCTGTGCCCACGCTCTTCCACCCACATCATCATCTCAGCACATGCAACACTAAATTCTCTTTCCTTTTCTTTCTCTCTCTCTCTCTCTCTCTTTATCTCTCTCTCTCTCTCTCTTTATCTCTCTCTCCCTTTCTCTCTCTCTCTCTCTCTCTCTCTTTCTCTCTC
>JBBPDH010000136.1:13034967-13048942 GCA_037974565.1 Clupeocharax schoutedeni
CTCTCTCTCTCTCTCTCTCTTTATCTCTCTCTCACTTTCTCTCTCTCTCTATCTCTCTCTCGCTTTCTCTCTCTCTCTCTTTCTCGCTCTCTCTTTATGTGTATACATATCTCAGCCCCTCTCTTGCAGTCTTCCCTCTCCTCCTTATCTCTCCCTGCTGTTCTCCCCTGACAACGAACATTTGGAATTATTTCACTCGGCCTCCCCGGAGTATACTGCAGTTGTATGCCTGCATATTACCTGCTTGAATCTATTCCATAAGTGTTTAGTTATTGTGTCAGTAATAATGCATTAGATTCGAGTGCACTGATTTGGTGACGTTACCAGCTGCCTACAAATGTTTTACTGCAGGCTATCAGAATGTTACAAGCTTTGTTGTAAAGAATGGATCACGTAATAACAATTCTACTGGGCCTTTGTTCTGTAGGTTTAGCGTAAGAGGCTTGTGTGTGTGCTGAGGAAAATCAAACCATAAGAGTTAGGGCACCATAAGAGATTTTCAAAACAACTAGACAGAGAGAGAGGGGGAGAGAGTGCAGAAATAAATACAGCACAGAAGTGAAACAGCCTTTAAGACCCAGCACAGATTAATGAATGTCGCTCCCATACTGTCACTCCATATCTGCTTCTAATGGTCAGACACCTTCTGAACCTGCTCTCCTTCCCTTTCTTACACTTTTTTGGTAAGAGTGTACTGTTAGAATTAGCCGAGGCATCCCATTTCTGTGCTTTACTCTTTACCACAGGGCATGGGAAATGCTGTGTTATGTTATTGTGATAAATTACCCAATAAACTTTTTCAGAGCACTAAAGCAATGGTTTTCTGACTGGGGGTCACAGGGTGGAAACAGATTGGCTGTAAGGAGGCTGGATCGGGGTCCTTGTCCCCCATGAGAGCACGGCTGAATGTAGCATGTTTTAGATCAGCACAATAGACTGCAGTTTTCAGGGTTGTGAGAGTTACAGATTATTGATTACCTTTTAAAAATGTAATGCATGGCCTGATCCAAAGGATTATTAACATAAGCAGAATGTGTTCATCTTTTCAAAGTGATAATTAATAATAATAGAGAAAAAGATTTTCAGCATGGCAACTTAAACCGTAATGCACAGGTTAACAGTAATGCACAGGTTCAGTATATGCCACCTGTAATGAGCTGTGCATTATGTGTGCTGTGTGTACACTCATTTGAAAATATCATTAAATATCTTGGAGGAGTTTTCAGGTATTCAAGGTGGGCATGCACAGTTTGGAATGCAGATTTGACTGGAAAATTGAAACTCTCAGGTTTACATTCTTGTTTTTAACATCCCCCTCTCATGGGAGTGACAGAATCCTTGCTGAACAAATAGTGTTTCTGTCAGTATTGTCTATGTTTAACAGAAATGGATTTTGTCAGCATTGTCTAAGCTTAATAGATATGTTTTGCTCTTCCAAGTTTGCCTCATTTTTTGTAGAAAGCTTTCCTCCCAACAACCAACAGTGAAAAACCCAAGAAATTCATCACCAGTTAACATCGTTGCTATGTTAATAAACCAACACCGTTGCCATAGTTAACATGTTCGGCATGAGATTTTTTTTTTTCGTCTCCCACCTTAACTCCCACTCAGCACTGTGATGAGCAATAAACTCTAAGAAAAGAAAAAAACAAAGTAATTGCATGATATTTATGTTGTATCTGCGATCGGATTATTATTTTGTTCTGAAACAAGATACAGTTATTGTTTTTTGTATTTTAATTTCTGATTTCAGCTCAAAAGTCTGTTTTTGGATTTTTACTGTAAGCTGGTGAATTCCTGGTATGTACCAGTGACTGTCATGCTGAAAGAAACAGTGGTCAAAACACAGAGCTGGTCCTTAAGGAAGATGAAAACTAAATAGATCGGATGTAATTACAGAACAAGCAAGTGTTCAATAATGTTTACTTTTTTTTTTTTACTTACTACTATTATTGTTTCATCTGACAAAGCATTCCTGATACTATGATTGAATACTAAGCTTGAGTATTTTAAGACATACAGTATGTTGTGTATTGTTTTTTTTTTTTGCTATATCAAGTCAAGTAGATTTTATTATCATTTCTCCCATATACACAGTACATAGTAAAAATGCATCAACGTTCCTCCAGGACCATGGTGCAACACAAGAGCAGGACATCAATAAACATGCACAATTTAAAATGGCAATAAATATGACTGTGCGGTTTGTAGCAGCATAAAAAAACAGAGAGAGAGAGAGTCGTGTGTTTTACAGAATGTGTGATAAGAGTATTTTAACTGGTTATCACCCACCCTTAATCCCAATCCTTTCTGTAATCTTTCTCATAGTACATTTCTGCATCCCCTACCACTATGAGTGATGCATGCTCATGCATGAGAGGAGAGTTGCAGAAGTGTTACAGGCCATCTCATTCACATCAGGGCACTAAGAGTCTTGAGGGAGGAACAAAACCAAGCTCTGTCCTTGTAAAACCCAGATCGAAGCAGACAGAGACCTACTAGAATCCATGTAGTCAATCAGACTCACTTTTTCATGTGAGGAGAGCATGGTGAGGTAGCACCACTGGGTACTAAGTACCACTGGGATCATCTTTTAGCTCTGTTCACTTCTCTACGTGAACTTTGGCTTTCAAATGTTAGAATACAGAACGCATTCACCAGAACTGTGTCTCAGGTGGTGTGCTGGTAAAACACATCTCTGGAAGCTGAGGTGCGCTCCACAGCTCAAATCCCAAGCCGGCAGCACCATTTGCTGTTCTCAGCCAGAAGTCCCATAGGGCTGCAATTGGCTGCGTTCCCAAGGGAGGGATCGGATGAAAAGGGGTCACTCTCTCACTGTCAGGCATAAACATGATCATATTGTTTATATAGACTTGCTGATGACTCCACCTACATACCTTTTCTTTTTACGTATGGAGAAATCGTGCATCAAATGTATGCCTACAATTCCTAGTGCTTGTAATGCTGCAGTGTGTCTTACGGAGCCAGCTCAGTCAACACCCAGGATAAACAAAGGTGCTGGAATTGTATTGGTTTCTGACAACTGGTTTTTTTAATAGTAGACAGATTTGACTGCAATTTCAAAAACATATTCGATTATGTATTTTTTGTACGATCAAAATGACATTTTGCTTTGCATTGCTAAAATAATTAAATTTGTAATTACATAGATATAAATATAACTCACTGTAGAGTTAAGTTGCTTTATAGTTCCAATCTGTACAATTTACACATCATTTTTGCATCAACATCATGTATCATGTATGACACTGAGATTAAAAAAAAAAAGTCAGTTACTGGCATAGCCATGAAATTCCCACATCAATTCTTCCCTAGTAAACAGATATGTAGCATTTATAAAAAGGTGTTTAGCTTGCTCATGTGGGTCTACTAATGTGGTTAATGTTGTAAAAACTTTTTTAAATTAACATTACGGTATTCACTGGCAGGAGTGTTGGCTAATATTCACCGGAATACATTAGAATTAACAGATGAATGATTTTATTTTGCAATGTACAGTTAGCTAATTACCTAACAACGTTCAAGGGTAGCACCAGCACAAAATGTTTGAAATACTTCTGTAAAACTTTGCCAGTCAACATTATTTCCACAAATATAAATTAAGGCCTGACTATGTGTAGCAAAAGCCCAGACATGACCGACTTCTCTGGGCTTGGTCAAATTTGAGATGAACAGTGGCACCAGTGGAAGCTTGTTTTGTGGTCTGAAGCATCACTGTTTCAAATAACTTTAGAATAAAACAGATATTCTCTTCCTCAAGTCAAAGAGGGGAAGGGCCATCCAAACAGTTATCAGCATCAAGTCCAAAAGCACCTGTCATTGTATGTAACTGTGTTGGTGCCCATGGCAGAACATCTGTGTAGGTCACATATGCTGCCATTCAGACACATTCGTTTCCAGGGACTCTCCTGCACTTCTGCCTGTGCATGGTTGCATAAGCAGAGGCTGTGAGTAGGGATGGGAACCGAAATTAGGTTTCAAGGAAGAACCGATGCAAAAATACCCAGTATCGGGTACCCACTCGTTTTTTTTAATATCGGTTCTGTAAATCGGTTCTTAAACAGTAAACACTGCATCTGCTAGGACGTGCATGGTTATCTGGCAGGACCTGTTTTGGTTGTAGAGCCGAGCGATTCACGACTCATCCGGGTAAATCACCCGGATCCATTAAATAACTCCTGAATCACGAAACGTCTCCATTGAACCGAATCCGTCGAGTCCTGTGAGTGCTAAGTTGTCCTGTCTGCAGACCTGATCTGTCTCTGATGTAAAATGTGACACAATATGAATTGCAAAATTCAGCAAGACCTTGAATGTTTACGTAGCTGAAGACCTACAGAAGGTCACCCCTTTTTGTTTTTATTAGCATTTTCTATACTGCCCTGACATTTTTGGAATTGTGCAGATTGGGGTTGTACACAAGTTACTGGAAAATCTTTAAAAGAATATTCATAAGACAATAGCCAGTGTGATCCGTCCAAGAGCTCAGTTAATGAGGCTCACAAGTAGAGCTCAAAGTTCAGCTCCATTGTGCAGCTCTACTGTGCTCTAACCTGTCAAAATACAGGAAATCTTTTGGGCCTTTAAAGAACTGTAGTTAAAAGACTCTCCTACTCTTATCTGAGCTAGGACAACAGTAGTGCAATTTTCACTGTACTCCATATCCATCCATAGTAGAACTTTTTTTGTCTCTCTCTCTCTCTCTCTCTCTCTCTCTCTCCATATGAGCACAGTGGAGTTTAACTGCCACAATCATCCTCAGAAGTATAAGATTGATTATGCAATCCATGGTGGGTGCAATCCAGAGTAGTGCTGACGTAGTGAGGTTGAAGATAGAGGGCTGTCCGCCTCATCGCATATTCCTGAGAGAGAAAGAGAGAGAGGGGGAGAAGAGACTGGCCTCATTTTGTAATGGCCTGTCAGTCAAGCTGTGGTGTGATCACACGTGCGTGCTGTTGCGGGTGGTGGCTTCACACACAGTAAGGGAAGAAGGTTTTTTTCCTGCGCTACCACAGAGATTCAGCTGTCGGCCTGCGGCCCTGGCTCCCCCTGTTGGTTCTGCCTCACTGCAGGTGCCATTTTCTTGGGGTGGAGTGAGGTTGACAGTGGCAGAATCAGCCGCTCATCTCCTGATTTCACTTACTGATTCTGACCGAGCATTGTCATACATATTTTTTTTTTAAACAAGCTCTTTTAATTTAGCTGAAATCCTGAATCAGACAGCAAACTGTCTATATTTATAAGTCAGCTTTAAAACCATGTTGTGGCGGCCCAATGTGCTGCCCAAACAGATCTGACCCATTGAGGCGTGGACTATGAAGATGCGTGGTATCTGTGCTGTGGTATCTGGCACCAAGACGTTAGGAGTGGATCCCGTCTGGGAACGGATGGGAATTGATAGGATTTTGTTGACATCTATGTTATTATTGATTTTCTTTTTGTTCTGATTCTGATTTTTTTGCGAGAGGATACAGTACATTGCAGGTAGCACTTTTGTCGTATTACTTGAAAATTCTTGAAACAAAGGCATGGTTTGGACTACAGTTTTAGTGGCATAGAACCTGTTCTTATTTGAATTTTACAAGTGTCTACATTTGATAATGTCACCTACTGTATATTGCTTTATTTTAAATTGTATTTCAAGTAATTCTGTGATTTCTGAGCTAGACTGCTTATAGAATCAGATCATATTGGTTTTGTTGTCGTTAGATATACAATGGGGCATTTTCTGATGTTAGTGACCCAATACTGATACTGGGTTTCAGATCAATGCCACAGTCACACTGCCGGTGCTCTGATCAACAAAACATGGTATCATTTAAAATAATAAAAAAAAAACTAAAATATAAATGTAGCAATTTCTTTAGGTGTGCGTGTTGAACTTGCAAGCAAGGCAAACATAAGTATTTTTTCATTACCTTCCATTTATCAGTTTTACACGACTAGCCTTATGTTGTGCCACTGCTGTTGCATGTGATTCAGCGTTGCAGTCTAAGATATGGGCATTCATGCTTTCATATTTATGGCTACAGACAAAGGTTTCTTTTTTAGGAAATAGGAGAAATTCATTGAGGCAGGGTGAATAGCATTGAATCTTGTGCCTGAATAATCCTGTGTGGCTTTGTGCAGTATCAGATAATGACAACATATGGTGTGAGATCCCACTGATCAAATCCCTGATCCCCAACTGGGCCACAGCCTTGCGAACACTGAGCGGTCAGTGTCTGAGCAGACCATGCCCAGAGCTTCTGGTCAGGACCATGCAGGCCTAGTAGGAGTGTGAAAATGATCTTTGTGTGCTGTTTTTGGTGTTTTGGGGGAAGAATAACAAATATTAAATTTATTTGGTCTGCATTCCACTACTGTCTAAATAGTTTCTCCAGTCACAGTTCAGTCAGCACATTTTAAAAATAATAACTTTAAACAAATTAGTCATCCATAACCATATTTAACAAACACATTTACACACATAGACACACCTAGGGGCCATTTACCATCTCCAATTTGTCAGACATGCATGTCTTTGGACTATGGGAGGAAACCGGAGTACCTAGTGGAAACCCACACAAACATGGGGAGATCAGGCCCCCAAATTAATAAAATAGTATCTTTTTCCTGATGCATGAATCTTATTCTAAAGATTAGTCATACAATTGAATCATTAAGAGATAGATATGATTTTTTAGATATTTATATCCCTAAAGGGCTTAGTTTTTTTTCATGAGGCAGATTTTGTGAATGTGTGATACCTCTGCTTCTATGGCTTGGAGAAATGTATCCTCATTTCTTTTTGTGTCTCAAAATCAATACCATGCATTCAGTTATGTATTATTACTTAGGGAAGGATTAGAATAGCAGGGAGAAGGAAGCTGGTCTATTTCTCTAGTGGGATGGAAGGATATGGGGATGCTGGATTGAATGACATGATGAAATTCGACCTGCACCAGCGAATTTGAACCAGAGTCTGTTAAGTTCCACCGTGATCAAGACCCAATCCTGTTGGCTTTTTGCCTTATTCTGTAAAGAGAGATGCAGTCAGTGGTCAGAAATGTCACAGGGCAGATGTGCTAAATACTCTACTTCTGGGAATAGCATAGATCTTTTAGCTGTTAGGCAGATGTCCTTTATTGAAGGTGACTTTGGGTCTGTTGTAAATCGGTGAGTTTTGCAAGCCTAGTCTGGGACCACTCCTGCCCCGTACAGTTATGCTGATACTCTCAAAAGTAAATGTGATGTATCAGTGCCACTGCTGGTCTCTAAAGAGTCTTTGCATGGATTTTTTCATATAGCAATCCTTGTAAATGTAAAATGTATGAAGAAAGAAACTGAGCTGTAAGTAAGATTTAGAAGAGTGAACACTCATTTGACAGGTTCTTTTATTAAAAGCTACTTAAAAGAAATGCAGCCAGGGAAAGTCGAACCAATACAAAGGACACTGAGACTCTGGCTTTAAAGACAAGAGCCCATCATAGCTTGATCCATTTAATAAAATACACATGTTAATCAAGTTAATGAAATGTAGACCTTAAGGACAAATAATAATCTTTTAGCAACAACCCTGCTAAAGCATGTTTCAAATCATGAAGGGCTTAATAAGCAGATTAGCTGTTGTTAATTCAGCTTGAGTAGAAGCAAAGAACTCACAGAAATACACAGAAGGCCTACCAGGACTGTGAAGCAATGGCTATATTGACAGGTGCTTCGATTTAGGTCTGATTTAAGATTGCTAGTTTAAGCTAAGAGTAGATATAAACAGCATAGTTCTGTTATAAAGAGAATGGTTCCATTGCAGTCAGCATAGTTATAATGTAAACAGCATGGTTCCATTCATCTTTGTCCCCTAATTTTAGCTAGCTAGTTAGTTAGTTACCTAAGCTTAGTGCTATTACAACATGTGGTTCAGTCTGATCTTGGACAGATTATGCTAAATACATTCAGATATGTAAATGCTTGTATTATCCCATTGAACATTCTGCAGTGTTTTCTGCAGTACCACACATGTGACGGTCTGTTTATGACATGGATAGCAAAGGGCAAAAGAGCTCAAACCTTTGGAGGGAAAGACGATATGTCACCTCATGTTAAATATTTGATCAGGAGCAGATATCATAAGATATTTAAATGAAAAGGGAAAAAAAATTCAATGTCATGAAACTCAAACATGCATAAACTAAATGCATCATGAAGTAGAATGGTGGAGAATGGTGGAGAATGTAAGTCAGACAATGCTTATATAAATGGGAACATAAATGAACTCATTTTTTAAGTGGAAATATCCAGTGTCTGAGACAAAGCTCTAGACAATGCAGCTCACCGAAAGTAACTCATGCTTACTAGTACGTTTTCAGCGATTATTGTTAGAGAGGAAGCAGAGCATCCCAAATCAGAGCTATTCAAGAGGGCTATCAGCACCCTTTTTTAACAACTTCCTTTAATTAATATGATGAGATGTTACCTTGGATTTGTGTTTGTTTGTTTGAGGGAGCCCAAACTGCTGCAGCTCTAATCTGAGTATACTGCTTAGACCTCCATCGCTTCTTCTTTATTTAGAGCAGAAAAAACGGGACATATGCTTACGACACCCAGAGACACAGTGGTGAGGTTTACATATGCGAGGGATTTCTGCATTTTTGATGCAGTATAGGAGGAGTTTGGCTATGACCTACTTCAACTGCTATTGGAGCTCCATGTTCATGCTGTGCTCTGCAAACTCACAAATGATTCAAACAGAAGTCAGCCATTTTGGCATTTGAGGGGTTTCCTCTCTCTGTAAGCGTGTGCGCGCAAGAGAGAGAGAGAGAGAGAGAAAGGATTTGAGAGATTATTAATTAATTAGTGAATACAGATTAAGACAAATGCATTATATTTCCTTTAAAAGCCTATATCTTACATTTGTCTTATGTTTCATGTTTTCCACTGAGATCCATTTATGATGTGCTGTTTTGTGCTCCAAAACCAGCCATCAATCATTTTTAAGTTCCTTTAAGACTGATGTATTTAAATAAACTCTTTTCTGTCTGGCTGCCATGTATTCTGACTTATTCCAAAAAAAAAAATATCCCAGACTGAAACAACGGTATTACTATTAATGGCTTTACTAATGGTGTTAGTGGGTGAGGCTGAATAGGCAAATGTATGTAAATGGGTTGTTTTTTATGTAATCATGAGAACAGTAGACTCTGGACTAGGAACTAAACACAGCACTTTGAAATGGTTTACTATCAAAGTCTTTTATTTAAAAAAAACAAGGGCGGGTTTTTCATGATCTGGGTCCTTAAGAATGGAGAATGAAATCTGAAATCTAGTGAGATCATGAAGCCTCTTTTGCTGCTCTGGAACTCACAGAATCTGCACAAACAATGTGAAAAGGTTGGCCAGTACTGGGATTTTCAGGAAAACATAAAAAAAAGAACTCATTACACAGGAACCGCCGTGTTGGCCTTGACACTGAAAAACGTTACAAAAAGAGGCATTGTCATTCTCTCTCTTGCACTCTCTCCGTCTCTCTCTCTCTCTCTCGCTGTCTTTCTCTCTTACTCACCTACCTCTCTTGCTATTTTCCTATTTCTCTCTCTCTCTTGTAAGCATTCTCTCCCTTTCCCTCTCTGTAACCATAGCAACGCTGTGTCTGACACTAGGTCCTCAAATGAGACAGTACTGTCCATTTGCTCCTACTGTAAAATTTGTGCCTCTGTGTATGTATGTGTGTGTGTGTGTGTGTGTGTGTATGTGTATGTGTGTGTGTGTTTGTGTGTGCGTGTCTGTGTCTAAGCCAGAATCTCCATCTCTCCCATAATCATACTACAGCAACTTAATGAAACACAAAGCAGTCATGTGTTCTTTCATTTGCAGGTGTCTATCTCGTATCAGCCAGCCACCTGGCCCGTGGTTTGTTCTGGGCTGTGTGGATTGATGAGTGATTGCTGGAGCTCATTGTTGGCTCCTCTAGTCGCTATAAAACGTGCAGGCTGATGAATCTGTGTGCTGGTGGCTTTGTGCCTCACAATCAGAGCCGGGCAGCAGCACTCAAAGCTCTCCATCTGAACAGGCTCTCCAGCCCTGCACAGCACAATGCCTCTGCATAATTTCTCACTCCACTGCATCGGCAAGCAAGGCTTCGTTTTCCCCCTTTCCTCCAGTGTAGGTATGCTTCTGTTACCTCTGCATACCACAGGCAGTAAAAAATGTCAAAAACATCCAGCCACTATCTCCAAATGGACCAGAGGGCAGTCAACAAACAAGATGTAAGAGAGACCACAGCAGCTAAGCTGGTCCCAAAAGGCCACATCTGCCCCTCCTTAGCAAGGAGAAACAACACTAGTCAAATGAGTGACTGGCCTTAGAAATGTCTGAAAACATGCAGATATTGTGGAACACATTGGCATTGATTGTAGTTGGTGGGGTGGAGAGGGAGTACAGATGCACAATGCATATAGTCCCCAGTATGAGAGAGAACTTGGGAGTCCCATGCTCTCAGTAATATTAGAATTTTCTGGTAAAACATCTGAACATAAAAGAACCTGGATCATGTATCTAGAATATTTCTTTCCAACGTCTGAATAAGGTCTACATTATAATGCACCCTAACATTATAACATTAAAACCTTAAGCTGTTGTGATCCTGAACTGCCAGCTGGACTCTGTATGGCTCTTCAGACAGTAGCATTGAGTGAAAATGGAATGAGCTTGTTTCTCTAAATTGCTTTTATAGCTCATATAGAGTTACGTGGATGGATGCTGGACATTGTTGTCAGTGGATTCAGAACGGAGTGTGCTCGGATGTGGACTGTAATATGGCCATGCCACTCAGCTGTCCGCCCCTTGCTCTGCCCTGTGCCCAGAGCAGGCAGGTTGATAAATGACACCTATTACTCCAGACATTATGGCCATGCAGGCCTGAGGTTTTAGAGGCTGGAGCAACAGGGCAGGCTGGTGAAACGGCCCATCTTATAAATACACAGCTCACACCCAGCACAAAGAGTGCACTCTCAATTGCATCAAGCATTTCCCACTACTGGAAGCATGACTGCATCAACATTAAGAGCTCTGGTGCTCCTCGAGAACCGCGGTTCTGTAAGAGATTTCACTGATCCTGGTGATGAAAAGCTTTTGTACACATTTCTTGCTTGCAGAACATGTTTTTTTTCTCTCTAACGCAAAATGCTTAATGAACTCCATCAGGGCAGTGGGTGTAATGAGAAATAAATGGGAGAAGCACATGCACTGAGGAGACTAAGCCTATGAAATGGGGTTTCATGACAGAAAGGGAGTGGTAGAGTGAGTAATTACTCGTCCCCAGCGCAACTGAGAATCCCCGGCTTCAACACAACATTATCTTCCAGTAGCATCTGGGACATAGGGCTGGATCACTGACTTACTGTGTCATTGTGTGCTATCTTATCTGAACTTTCCTTAAATGTTTTCAGCTTGGGCATACAGTTCTAAAAAAGGTTTAGGACCTCTAGAAAAGTTCTAACAGATCTCTTTTACTGAAGCTTCTATTCAGTGGTACTTTCAGCTATGGCTTTGAAAGTGGAGTTTATGATGTATTGCCAGAGGGTTCATGAATCATTTATTAGTTTTTAAATTTGAAGAATGTGTCATGTGTAGAGACATTACTTCCAAAAGAATAATAATAATAATCATTCCTACCTGAGTCAGTAGTCAAAGTTTATAACTTTGACATGAGCCATTATCCCATACACTTTATGACTTAGGGGTGGACAAATATGTCAAAAATATTTCTCAGTTCTTTTTTATGACACATGGTAGTTATTGCAGTATATCATTTTTCTAAGCAATTCCCAGCAGTGCCACATTTAAAAATGCCTTTAAAACTATGAGTTTATATTATTTTTGCAGTCTGGACTGCTCTGAATTTAATAAGACAGAATTAATTATGCTGTTTTTGTAATACAACTTGCTGTTGGCCTGTGTTAATTAAGGGATATTTAAATTTTTGAATGCTTAGAAAGCATAAAAGCACATTATAACAAAGGTTATCATGATAATGATAAAACAAATCACCATATTGCCCAGCTTAAACACTAAATCACGTACTTACTTTTCTGTATTTACAAGAAAACAACCACACACACACAGTATGTATATGTATCTAAATTGACATATTTGTCTATTGTGTGTGATGTATAATGATTTTATTTTCACACTGGAAGGTGTCCCTGGTTGAAAAAAGTTGGAGACACCTGCTTTGGTTATATGTGTTTTTTCTATGGCACTGCTTCAAGGAACTATTTCTGTCATCTGTCACTCGATGCTTTTTAAGAATGCATATGTCCAACTGAGTTCAGATTTTCTTTGCCTTTGATGGCACAGCAATTCTTTTCTCATCAGAGTGTTTGCAAGTTTAGGTTGTTTACAGCTTGTTGATGAGCTTGTTGAAGCAGTCACTCAAACGCAATCAAGATCTGTCAAAAAGAGTACCAATGCTCTATTCATGGAAACCATGTCTCTGTTACCTCGTATAACAGCAGTCTGTGTATAACTGTCTTAATCAATTTAATTCTGAAGTTCTCTGACCTGCGAAGGCTTAACTGCTTTCTGGCAGAGATGTTCACAAGTCATTTTTACCAAGTCCAACTCAAGTCTCAAGTATTTGGGCTCAAGTCCAAGTCAAGTCTCAAGTCTTTGAGTGGCAATGTTTCCAAATGACGACTTTATTTATGAGCTGTAAATATTGAGCTCTAAATCTTTGGAAGTTAGGCTAATTGGCCAAGCCCCACAATTACATTTGGCTGTTACTTAGCAGGGGGCTGGACTTTGTGCTGTGATATGTCCTCACCAACATGGAGGATTTGCTTTACATGATCTTAACTCTAAATGTTAAATATGAAAAATATATCTTGCATTCTACATGTGAAACTTCACAGTAAGATTGGCTCGGTGACACCATTCCAATGGCCTCTCGAAAACCGTTATTAGCTGAAAACCGTTCACCTCAGACAAAAGTAACGGGGTAAGGTGAGCGGTTTTCGGGTCTTTGGAAAGAGTGCGAGATATAAATAAATAATTCAATGAAATGAACATGGTTTATGAGTTTTGACTCACAAGTCACATCACCCTCGAGTCCCCATCTCTGCTTTCTGGTAAACAGTAAGCATCATGAAGAAATGCCAGTGTGATCTTGGTGTAATCAAAGATAGATGTCTGAGTTTTAGCGATCAGGTTCAAGTTCAAACATTCAACAATCAACATTCTGATCATAGCTAAGGTTAGAGATGTTGATTTGGACATATGTATGCCTTTATATCCTGCAGCGTTGACTTTTGCAATGCTGTTATCATTGGCCTTCCCAAAAAGACCAATGGACAACTACAGCTTACTCAAAATACTACTATTAGAATTCTCACATTAAAAATAATAGCCCATAAATCCAAAAGTCTTGCTCATTGTTTATTAGTCACTCGGTGGTTTGATCCCTAAATATGACTAAGTCTCTTATATCGACAGGATCTGGTCAGCTAGTGGTTCCCCAAACTGAAATTAAACAAGGCATACATATGTCCAAATCAACATCTCTAACCTTAGCTATGATCAGAATGGCCTTTATTCATTATGCTGCCCACTGAAACCAGATCCCAACTGATGCCAGTTTTTAAAAAGTAGCTAAAAACAGTCATATCTGTATTTTATGGCTTTCGTCACTTTTGTTGAACATATTTTTATTTATCTTGAAACTCACTTTTATTTTATTGCTTATCTTGCTTTTTGTGCTGATTTTATCTCTGTAAAACACACTAAATGTTTCCCATGTATGGTAATGTGCTGTATAGATAAATATCCCTTTTTCAGATTTTCAGTCCTTAAAGTGAAGTACTGTTCTGAAAGCTGTGATTAAGGCTTTGGCCACTTTCCACTCTGTTTGTTTGTATTGCTGAGCTATTTTTTGCACAATTCACTTTAACATTCAATTTGCACAATGTACATACAAAGG
>JBBPDH010000136.1:13075852-13086609 GCA_037974565.1 Clupeocharax schoutedeni
AGCCGAGAGACATAGTCTCTCCAGCGTGCTCTAGGTCTTCCCCGAGGTCTCTTCCCAGTGGGACGTGCCCGGAACACATTTAAAAACAACTGAAACAATATTGAAAATAATAAATAAATAAATAATAGTAAAGAATATTTACTGACAGTAATGGTCATAATATGAAACCATATATTGCCATCATACACTTTAACTTGCTATCACTCTCACAACAAAGCAAGCCATTACCCTGAAAAACAATCCATAAACATCTCTGGGATTAGAGAAAAGACTACAAATCTTTTAGCTAGGAGTTGCTCTTCAAAGTGCAGCTCCATTAAAATCCATTAAAAAGTGCTTTTGCTAGATCGAAGGTGGGGATCAATAAAGACCAGTTAAATGTCTGACATAGCTCACTAATATCTGTAACATAAACTCATAATCAGAGAGAGAGAGAGGGAGAGAGAGGGAGGACACAGCTGTGCGGTAATACAGGAGTGCCCTTGGATACAGTAAGTTTTTCCTTATCTTTAATTGTCCACACACACACACACACACACACACACACACACACACACACACACAATTTCTCCACTGTAAGGCTAGAACACACTCCCCACCCTTCCTGCAGTGCAATAGAAGCCCAGACAAAATGGATGATTACCTCTCTGAGTTACACTCTGAGGCAATCCAGTTTAATTAGCATGAATGCAAGCCCCCCACCCCCAGCCTCTCTCTTTCTCTCTTCCTATCACTCCATTTCTCTTCCTTTATCTCCTGCCACCTTTTCACTTTTCTATGTTTTCATTGCATCCTAGTTGAATGTTGAGATGTGGAGGACTTGAGCATGCTTGAGGTTAAATTTGAGAAGAGAATGTTTTCAG
Source organism: Clupeocharax schoutedeni (assembly GCA_037974565.1). Classification (NCBI taxonomy): domain Eukaryota; kingdom Metazoa; phylum Chordata; class Actinopteri; order Characiformes; family Alestidae; genus Clupeocharax; species Clupeocharax schoutedeni. The sequence goes on from JBBPDH010000136.1 coordinate 13,076,716, forward strand.
CACAGCGGGTCATTGGCATTTTTAAACACTCATTTTCTTACTGAATGCTATGTAAAACCACAAGCAAGGTAATCTTAAAATAACATTTCTTTGATTGTATGCACACTGCCTTTCAAACACAGCGTGGAATCTGTGTTTTTAATAATAGAAAACTAATGTATAAAATCATTTACACATGCAAACTCACTGCAGTCAAAACAATTGAGATTAAACTATAATTATACAATTTTTATAGTGCCCAGCTTGATTATTCTAACATGTCATAAAGTCATAATGAAATTAATCTTGTTTAATTTCCTCGTATTTGAAAAGTGGTTGTCAAATTTTAGAGCAACATTTTATCATTCAAAGTTGTCCACAAAACATTTGGACGGAAATCTTTCCAACAAGTAAATTATGCTTTACCAATAGACACTTGTTATGGAATAGTCCAGGCTTTCTCTTAGTGAGTGTGTAGCGTGTCTGGGGCTGCAGCACTCAAGGCACTGTGATGCAAAACAGTGCTCCACTGGCAAAGATGATAGAATTCACTGGCAAATGATAAAATTAATTCTTTCATTATACATATTTCATATCAAATGTAGTAAAATAAGTTATATAAGATGTAAGAATATGATCTGCAGTTTGATTCTCCTTTTCTGTGAGTGAAGTTGAGAGCTCCATTTGAAAAGCTGTGATAATAGTCCATTTAGAGTGTGTTAGAAGGCCATTAACTGAGCAATTTAGCCCTACCTCTTTGCTGCACTGCTTCGGCTAATGACTTGTGTGCAGCAGAGCTGTTCACATCTATATGCACTGTACATTTGCATTTCAATCGATAGCGTACAAAAAATGCCCCCATTCTTGACTGCAACCCAAAAACGCTTGATGTAAATGATCTGGTCCAAGTGTGTTTCCTCTAGTGAATGTGGCTTCAGAGCATATGGTAACTGACTGTTGGTGGCACAGCAGGACTTTCTAATATAATATAGTATAATATAGGGCTGTGCTGCATGGCTATTATATGAAACTGTTCTTATATAACACACCTCAGTGCATGTATGATTAACCTTTAGAAGTTATAGTCATTGTTGACAGTGTAAACAAGAAAAATTGATAATTGCAAATTGATTGTAAACGTCTTTTGTGAAACCTACTATGTAATTGCTTACATAATTGCACAATTCCATTTTAGCACTTCAGATTCTAAAGGTTAAACATGAACTCCAGCAGCAAATACTTGAATGACCCTTAGCGAACGTGGGAGCTTGGCCTATATGCAGTGCATCATGACATTCCAACAGTTACTTTAATACCGTAAATTGTCAAATGGGAGGTTTGAAAACCTGAGGAAAATGCTGCATGCAGAAATGAAGATAGAGATGGTCACAGTAGCGTTTTCCACCTTACTTTACCTGATTCTCCAACAATAGAAAAGCTGGAGAGCTTATTTTAGCATTCTCAACACTATGAAACCAAACCCCTTTGTTTTACTCTTTAAAATCACCTTAATTTTGACGTTAATTTCCATGAAATAAAGGAAAATTAAGGAGAAACGTGCACAGATTAAGGCTGATTAAAGGGTAAAACTACTGAATTTTCCTCTTACTTTTTAAAAGTTGCCCCTTAAATAGTAGAACCTCTGAATAAATGCCGTATGTTTAAGATTAAGTGGTTTCACACTCGTGCCTTATATCCACTTTTAAGATAAAATTAAGGGATTGTTTCACAAATGAATGGCCACTTAATTAAGATTAAGGGAGTTGGTGTATTTTCAGGGGTAAATTAAGGTAGGGTTAATCACATTTTAAGTACATTGTGTTTTGTAGTGTTTTGTAATCTCTGGGATAGCACTGTTCAAAAATGTAAATAGCATTAAAAACGTTGGCTTTTCCTGTCACACAGTCAGGAACTGGATCACACCAGATCATGTGCAAAGAATCATAAAAACTGGGGGTTGTATACATCATTATGCAGCAGTGTTTAATGCAAAAAACTTTTAGTCCACATTTCCCAACCTCTCACTGTCTGATTAGCCACTAGCATAATACCTGTTTCATTAACAGGGGGGTGGTGGCAGAGATGGGGACTCGAGTCTGAGACTCGGACTCAATTCGCATAAACAAAGACTTGTGACTTGACTTTAGACCTGCCCTCAATGACTTGAGACTTGACTCAGACTCGGGTGCTGTGACTCGTGAGTCACAAACAATATTCGTAAACAATATTCATTTCATGGAATTATTTATTTATATCTCGCACTCTTTCCAATGACCCGAAAACCGTTCACCTTGCCCCGGTGTCCCATTATTTTTGTCCGAAGTGAACGTTCGGACAAAAATTAGTTTTCAGTGGTTGTTGGGAAGGGGTTACTGAGCCCCATCTAACTGTGGAGTTTCACATTTAGAGTGAGAGATGTATTTTTCATATTTAATATTTAGATTTAAGATAATTTAAGGCAATACTTCATGTCAGTGAGGGCAGATCATAGCGTGCAGTACCGCCCCCTGATAAGCAACAGCCATTTGTAATCATGGGGCGTGGCTAATTAGCATATCTTCTAAACATCAACTCAAATGTTTGACTTGGACTCGAGCACAAAGACTTGAGACTTGACTTGGACTTGGTAAAAATGACTTGTGAACATCTCTGGGTGGTGGCCTAGTGGTAGGATACTTGCCCCTGGACCAAGAGGTCATGGGTTCAAATCCTACCTTCAGCACCACCACAGGGTCCCTGAGCAAGACTGCCCCCTGTAGTTAAGGAATGGAAGTCGCTTTGGATAAAAGCATCTGATAAATGCCGTGAATGTAACATGAAAATGTGGAATTCTGCAGCATTCTTAGCACCAAACTAGAAGTGTTGTAGAACCATATTTGATGCGTTTTTTTTTGTTGTTTGTTTTTACTGAGCTTCCTTTTGGAAAGGCGTACGCCAAGTCTGTTTGTAAACATTATCGATGAAGTGCTTTTATAGATTTGGATATCAGCAATAACAGCACACATTTTCCTACAGGTTAATAAGCTGGCCCTGATAGGGACCTCTGAGTGGAAAAAAGGGCCAGGGCCCTTATGTGACTATGCCATTATGTGCATAGATGTGGTAGTGTGCGTATGAATGTGTGTATGTGTGTAAAAAGAGTGTATATGTGTGCTGTTTCTTCCTCCTTAGCAGCGTGCTATACTGAGCGCTAGTATCAGAGTTAATCATCATCAGCTCTGTGTTCGTGCTGTGAGTGTGATGGTGGGTGGAAGTGCTGTAATGGCTGCTCATTCACTCTTTCCTCAGCGCCAAAGCCATGGATGGAGCTAGGGGTGTAATATTACATTGATATAACCAAATGACTGCGGCATCATCACTGCAAAGGCTCCAGTGTAATTTGAATTTGTAGTTATATTTTAAAACACCTCCCTTGTAACTGGGCTCATTGACCGTTTGATCAGGTACAGCTACCGTGTAGATGCACATTATAGAACCACAATGACTGCAGCCCATCTTTTGCTTCATAATTGATCAGCCACTCTTAAACAAATTTATTAGGCCATCAAAGGACAATTGCAGCACAGATATTACATGGATTAAATAGTCCAGAGACTAAAAATAGACTATCAACAGTGGGCCTGTGGCCAGAAACTGACAACTAATGAAGGGCTAGAGAATGACATGCGTGGAAGGAAAAGGTACATCCACAGTAATAAAATGTCTTCAAACAACAACTGATGACCCACTGCTTCTAGGATAACTAAGATAGGATAACTAAATGTTCATGTCATAGATCAACTTAAAAAAAAAACTAAAAATGTGTAGATACCTGATGGAGGACCTTTCGTGGTAGAATTTTAGTCTGCTAGCAGCTCTTCGTTTTAAGTATAGGCTTACTAGTATGAGGGACATGTTTTCTTGTGGGCTATGAAGCACAAAAATATGTCGCTTTGGATAAGAGTGTCTGCCAAATGCTGTAAATGTAAACTGGCCTGTACATATATGTTGATGCAGGAACAGATTCCCTTACCACAGTGTTAACAGGGATTGGAGATATAACTAAGCTGCTCTCTCACAAGTATTTAAACGTTATTTCCACGAAATAAATCGTTTTCCAAACACTTGGCTACTTGGCAGCTTTCCTTGAGTCAATCAGACATCTTTCCTCTGACAGTTGGTGTTTTCTTTACACAGCTGTGCTCACACTGGTCTATGCATACACACATACACACACACACACACACACACATACACACACAGAAACACACACACACACACACATGCAGGCACACACATACACACAGTTTCCTGACACACAGTTTCCTGAATGGACCATGGCTAAATAAACCCTTGAAGAGAGTGTTTTTCTCAGGGCTGAGTGTACATAAGCAATTATTGTGGAAGTAGATTTACATGGGTTTAGAAATACTATAGTCATGTTCACTGATAAACATTTCAGCTTATTTACTCCACAAGAAGACTGTCTCAGAAAAGAAGTCCTACATGTTTTTACTTCTAAAAGTGCCAGTAAGGCAGTCCAGTGGACTATCAAATATGGCTGATATAGCCTGGACAGTCCAGGCTATCAAATATGGCTGTATTTTTATTACGATAAGAAATGCTTTACAGTGTCTTGACTGGGCTCATTTTGTCTTTTATTAGCGTGACAGCTTTCAGCATGCAAGACCACAGCAAGTCTAAGATACCTCCTGTTTTCAGCTATTTCCGTAAGTGTATTAGGCAGTTGCAAGTGACTGAAGAAAGTGAGGGACCTGATCAGAAGTTTTACAGAGACGTAGGTGAGACTTTTCGGACAGGTGTCTGGATCTACAGTATTTTAGACATAAATGTATTTTAACACCAGAGGAGTACCTTTATTGTTTATCATATTTCAGAGTTTTTATTTAATTTACATTTACATTTACAGCATTTGGCTGACGCTCTTATCCAGAGCGACGTACATCAGTGCTTAAAAAGTCCAGTGCTTAAAAACTGTTTCTTACCTGAAAAACAGCTTAAATCCAAGTCAACTATTTAACCAAGATACTGCAGTCAGAGCATCTATACAACTGTCAAATAATAATTAGCCAACACCTAACCCAACAATACATACAAGAACAACGTTAGTCACTGCAGAGTGAAGGGAATTGAATTTTCTTTTTTTTTTTTAAATAAGAAATAAGTCGGAAGCAGTAGGAAAGGGACGTAGTAAGTCGCTCTTTGAAAAGGTGGGTCTTCAGGCGACGCCTGAAGACCGTGAAGGACTCTGCCGATCAGACCATAAGAGGGAGTTCATTCCACCACTGGGGAGCCAACACTGTGAAGAGTCTTGACGCATGTTTCCCTCTTCTCTTGAGCAGCGGAGGCTCAAAACGAGCTGTGCTTGAAGCCCTGAGGGGACGCGAAGTGACACGTTGTTTGATCAGTGATGTTATGTATGGGGGTGCAAGTCCGTTTTTGGCCTTAAAAGCAAGCGTTAAGGATTTGAACATAACACAAGCAGCCACAGGGAGTCAGTGGAGGTTCCTTAGTAAAGGTGAGGTGTGAGTGAACTTAGGAACGTTGAACACTAAGCTGGCAGCTGCATTCTGAATCATAGTTCATATTTCATACTGCAAAATGTTTTTTTTTGTAAGTGATGCTACACTTATTTATTAGTGGATTAGAAGCTCTTCATTTTTGAGCCTTATGGTAAATATGCATCTCCTTTTTTGGATGTACCGCAGTTTGAAAGGTGTCTTTTTGTGTTGCATTTGCTGTTGTTAGGCTTCTATAGGCTTCTAATTCTATATGCTGAATCCTTCTACAACTATTTTTGGCCATGAGCCAAGAACTGTCCTTAGTGTAGCTGTCCATAAATCATTTTCCAAGGGAATGTGAAATCAGGAATTCTGATCACATGCCCCATCCCGTCTGAGCTCATGGTGATATATGCTGGATTCAGTGCTGGATTTCATATTAGAGGACACGTAATGGAAATGATCTTGTGGAGACATTGCGCACAATTTTAAAATAGGATTAAAAGTGCAGCCGCTTTACATGAAAAGTTAAACTATTAATTATGAAGGACTGTCCGGAGGATTCACAAGTAACCCTGGACTTTTTGAGGGGATTCAGAATTTTTTTCAAGACCCAAGACTCTCATAGTATGAATTCTGATTTAGGATCAGTTTATACCTTTTACAGTATATTCCACCAAACAGTAGCACATGGACCGATGAGGGCTGATACAAGAGCACTGTGAGATGTGTGATAAATATTAGTCTGTTTTTAATAATATTCATTGTCTGATTGGTGAGTTTTTTGAAGGAGCATCACTGACAGATCATCTTAGCTTTCTCTATGTTTAGTTTCTGTACCTTGTTTTTCTGTGAATTGTAATATCAGCTAGAGTTTATTTACAGTTATAGTTTTGAATAATATGAATTTTTCATTTCATACTGCAAGCTCTTAACCGATGCTACAAAATAACACCCATTTACTGGTTATTTAGATTATGATCATCTTTGAAACCTGCAACTCTCGAAAATGATCTGCTCCGATCTGTTTGGTGGCTGCCTGTAGTCTTCTGATGTTTCCGTAAGTCAGTAGTGACTTCTACATCTTGCTCTTTTCCCTGTCATACCAAAGTAGTCTCTCTCTCTCTCACGCACACACACACACACACACACACACACACACACACACACACACACACACAAACTTTAAAAAGTACAGCCCTGCTTGACACCAGTTGGCACTTTGAAAGGCTGTGATCTCTGACTGCTAGGAATGACTTCCAATCATTTCTGTGCGAAACTGCTGCAAGAGGCTGAGAAACCAGGGTAGACATCCAAATTTTCTCATAAATTCTTCACTTTTCCATCATAGGTTTACAGATGTGATGAGCAGGTGGTGTTGTTCCCTGAAGCTGCCTGTGACATATATATGAATCTTTGTAGAAAGCACACCTTGTTTTTTAATACATTCAGACAGTGAGAGAACTTTTTTTTTAACTCTCATGCCAAAACCCTACCGCACTGCTGATTCCACAGCTAAAATCTAGTGGTGTAGTGATCCAGCATCTACTTCTAATTTATCTAATGTCTAATTAATAGAAAGAGGCATGCGGTTCATCTAGAGGATGGGCCAGACATGGAAAATCTTCATTTGGCTTATCACAGAAATTGATTTTGAATGTGTGTGTGTATTTCTCCCGGTGTTTTTCTGGTCCAACATTTTTCTTGGTTCGAAGCAAGGTTTGGATCTCATTTCAGGGTTTTTCAATTTGTGTATGCATTCTTTTGAACTTTGACCCCAAATCTTTGCCTCATAAAAGGTATGACTTAATGAGTATCACATCTCTTCTGAAAGAATGCATCAAAGGTTTTCAGTTATTCAAATCCATAACATCAAACTTGATGTAGATTTCCAGGGTGACCCTGCCATATTCTGACAGTATTGTAGGTCTGTCCGCCACTCTGCTCCTGTTATTGCTTGTGTGAGCAGAAGACACTTGCGATCAATTTGTCTGATGGTAATGTAATCAATCAAAGTTTGGACCTGGGATGCATCCATTATGTTTTCAATTTGTTCAGTTGCTTAATAAATGGTGCTGTGGGGTTATAGTGATGGTTATATTTTGCACGCTTAGTAAATCATCTCATTCTTTTGCAGTTGGCCTTTCTGGACAGAAATCTTTGCTCCATTCAAGGTTAGCCTGTCCCCATTACCAAATGAATACTCAGCTAGATGATTCTGTTGTATCACATCTAATAGAAGCAACACTTATTATCATTCATAGATGGCATGATTAGCTTAGACAGGTGTGGTTCCCTGCGTGATTTTTAGGTCCCTGCTCTACAAGGGAAAAGAGGGCAGTTTCTAAAGAGGACTACTTGATTATAAACAAGTATGCCAAGGGCATCTGCCAATCAGTCTGCCAGCAGACCTTGCCTTGTGCCACTGACATGCAGAAGTCTGACTAGAAGCTTGTGGAACATTCAGACTTACTCCTGTCACCAGGCTCTCCATTGCAACCTGCACTGCTCAACAAAGCTTCAGATTTCAGAAGTGCATATCTAAACAATACAGCTTTAAAGTGGCACCAGTAAAGCAAATTGCTCTCAATAAAAGGCAGCAAGACCAAGAAGAACCCCAGATTGCCAATACCTCCCCATAGCCACAGGAGGCTGCTGGAAGTCTGGATTACTCAGAATATGCCTTGCTTTTCTCTCAGGATCTGGAGCACAGCATATCTCAGTGGCCCACTGCAGTTTTTAGGTTCCTTGCCCAGTTAGGTTGGAGTTGCAAAATAGCCAATTTCTGTTTGTCACCACAAGGAGGCCTGCAGGAGTTTTTGGTGCCATGTGCAGGAAGAAAAAGGTTTACAGAGTGCGCTACTTTCCAGCTCCCCACCAGTGCTAGCAGCAGCGGGCAAGAAACAAGATGGTGGCATATAAGCATGCGTGCTGCCTCCAATGTTAGCTAGTGCTCTGGTCACATCACGTTCAACCTATTGGGAGCCATTTGCACACAAACACATACAACATAAACAAACAGAGACACTGAGAGAGAGAGAGAGAACGAGAGAGAGATCATATTTTTTCATGTAGATAGGATTCCATTGAGACCATTTGTGTTGATGAATAGTGTTGGGTAAAACATGTCCTGTCAGGCACATATAATCATTAAAATACACCATATGCAGCATCATAGCTTCGTTCATTTGCCCAATTTGAGGATGCATTCCTCCGGGGGTGCTATATGAATCTGAAGCCAATTTCTTTATGCCCAAAAGATGAATATATGAAATTAAAAGTACCACGAAACTCAAGTTGATTATAAACGGGGTGGTGGCACAAATGGCGGAGGCCTGTTTTAAATTTTAATCAGAACCTTTTAGCAAGAAGAGGCAAGCAAAGCCTGTTGGAGAGTGTAGCCTTGGAGACAAAAACAGTGAGGCTCATTACAGTGCTGTTTCTGCCTTATATCACAGACACACACCAATACACACACACATACACACCATACACTGGTCAGGTGGCTGCAGGCAGAATGAGGGGTAATGTTCTGGAGCTGAGTGCTCAGAATGAGCTCAAGAACTGAAAGTTGAATCCTCTCAGTAGAATACCACAGGCAACTTTTATATCAGAGACCGACGGCTTTACCTGCGAATAAACAGGCACAATAGAGAGTTGATGGGGAGGCCATATTTTATATTATTGGTGTACATATGACAAGGGCACACCACATTTCCTATACCACACTGGTCTAATGAAAATTGCTTTTTTAATGGTTTATGGTCCTCATGAAGCACCTTTTCCTTTAGGAACTATAGTGCTGTTGGAAAATTGTTGGCCTGCTCAAGAGGTTTTTTACAATTCTAAGCTAGATACTGTGCCATTGTACTTTTATAGCTGCATTTCTGTGGATGATAAATAGTGAAAAATGAGAAAATTAATGACCAATTTTATTGACAAATAAGAACAAGACAAGAACTTCAGAGACAGAAATGGACAAGCAGCTCTGCTACCACATGCATATGCATGCATGCAAATTCAAGATGCACAGCCATGTGTTGCATGCTAATGATAGGTTGATTCTGGTGTTGTAACTAACTCCAACTAACTGGCAGCTCCAGTAATGGTGATACCTGGAAGAAGAGTTTGTGGCTATATTACATGCAGCTAATGCATACCTGTCAAGTTTTGGATTTGAAAATAAGGGAAATTTTCCGGCACCCGCCATGAACAGTTTGGTGAAAGATTTTTTATTAGGAATGACATTCAATAACTTTGCTCCTTTCTGTACTAACACCAAAATCACTACAAACTTCTACAGTCTCATTATGGTCACACTACACCATTTATTTAGGGGCAAAATCATTATTAAATAAAATGGAATAACTTTGATCCTATCAACTGTAGTGCCACCGAAATTACTATATACATG
>JBBPDH010000136.1:13091856-13104766 GCA_037974565.1 Clupeocharax schoutedeni
AGCATTTCTGCAAAGATGCATAAAGAACTTTTTAAACTTTGAAGAACTTTCATGTGAGAGTGTTTAGGGATCTTTATGTTTTTAGGAAGCATTTAGGAACCTTTATGTTTAAGAGTCTAGAGAATGCTGGCTAATTTGGACTGAAGACAGCACACATACGGAAGGGATCAAAGAAAAGTGTCTCAAGGACAAACAATTTCACAGCAGATGAGAAACATCTGCATTTAGTGTCTAACCACATCAGTGCATCCCTGGAAATCAAGAGCAATCTTTTATTATATATGAAACAGCTATACAGGACTACTCTGTGTATTGTGCTATGCTCCATATATGTGTGTGCATGAAACGTTCTTTAGGTCCACTGTCTAAAACAAACAGCCCGTTGGAGTCAGCTGTGCATTGGGACAGGAGCCTGATGGCGTGTCTCACATTGAGAGTCCTTGGCGCCAGTGTGCTGCAGATGAGCTCTGATACCCTGATAGGATGGAGGGCCCTATTGGCAGCATGGTCACGTCAGCGGTGAACCAGGCTAACGTGGCGTAATCACAGCCTAGCAATGAGGCCCACGGATGAGGGAGTGCAGGTGTCTGCCTCAGATGGGCTGGGCGTTAGCCTCCGAGATGTCATCCCTCCCTGATACAGACAGAACATGCTTTAGTGCACCCATCCCCATTCCCCCATCATTCTCATATCCACTCTGCCCTCACACTTTCTATATGTTTCTCAGCATGTATGCCTTGTCTAGGAAAAACCTTTTATCCATTCTGTGGAGGTTCTTTAGCCCCTTAATTGGCCAAGAATTGCCAGCTGGTCCCGTTTTCTACCAACACTTCTATGATTTACAAAGAACTCGGGTATTATATTCCATGTAATTACTGAATAATAAATCTTATGGCTATATGCAAATGAAATATATCCTCTTTCACATGCATTATCATTGCTTTAATTCTATTATTTGAATGATGTTGGAATTAAAATATCTATTTTGTGAAGAACAGATTATTAAAATCTTACAGTTTGACTGATGGCACCAAAATGGTCATATGTCCAAGGTGTCTTGCCGTGACTTCTAAGTGGCACATCTCATTTGCAACACTGGTCCTTTAAAGCACCATCAATTGAAAGATGTGTTAGGGAACCAAAATTGGTCCTTCTATGGGAATGCTTCAATGAACTCAATGTGGCACTTTTATTTTTAAGAGTGCATTGTCCTAAATGCCTCCGCTACTCCGTGCTGAAACATGCCATGATTTTTTTCTGCCATTTCAATGCAGGAATTTTTGAAGGGAAGAACCTTCTTAATTGGGTCAATGCAGAAGAAACAAGATCTTCTAATCTACATAGAGTCAGATAGGCATTATCAACCACTGCAATGTGAGGCAAATTAATGAAAAAGGTACTTCGCAGCTCAAAGGAGCAGAAAACGCTTGGTCAATAATTGAACCTCCAAGTCCGCAGTCTATTGGGAAATGATTTCCCAGTCGTCTTCTGATGCTGAACTCAGTCACCCATTCCCATCCCTTCTGCCACAGGGCTTTCATAGTGAGCAGAATCACAGAAATGTGCTTTTTCCTCATCTGATGAAAGGCACACTATTTCGAGTGTGTGTCTGGGCTTTTGGGGAGCGGGGAGGGTGGGGGCATGGGTGAGCATTGGTTTCTCAGGTTGACAGGCAGAGCCATTTCCCTGGTGAGGAGATATTTCTAGCAGCTCTGTTCAGAGTTGTGTCTTCAGATGGCAGACAGACGCTCTGCTGAATAGGGAGATGCTATAGCAACTGGGTCAGAATTTTGCAGAGAGGTTGTGAGTCGTAGACCTATCAAAAGGTGTTTCTGACTGACATGATTTTTTTTAAACAGAGGTATGTCAGTCTTATTTAGGAGTTCACAATTTTTTCCAGGCAAAGCTCATTTCTGCATGAAATCCCATAAATATAATAGCTAGGTTATTCTGGACTTGATTTGAAAGTGCAGAAACATGGTCAATTAAATAGTCCTTGCAGCAATGGGCAGCAGTCTAGCATTCAACCTCTTGAAATGCAGAGAAAAACATTAACATTAAGGTAGAATATAATGTGTAAATACATACCAGTACTTAAACACTAAGACTGATGGAAAAAATCTGTCGTTATATGACTGGTAGACTGCAAACCTAAAATACAGGCTGCCAAAATACTACAAATTCTGCCCAGTAGTGTGCAGGGTTAAAGAGACCTTGTTGAATGACTGATTTATAAACCAGAAGAAGAAGATCACTAGTGGGCAGAGCGCATCTCGATGATACAACATTAGAATATTAAAAAGGAGTTGAATATATATGACAGCAGGAGTTGAATGCTGGTGTAATAAATACAGTCATTTTCACTTTGCTTTTTGACCCTTAAATTCTTCTTTGTTCTTTGCAGTCTGAATCACCCTTCCACCCAAAGGGGCAATGATAATATTTATGAGGAATTCAAGAGAAACGTGAAAGTTCAAAGAGTCTGAAATGCATTCCTTGTGAGATTACTCATTTTATTCTGTATTTAAATTCTGTATTTAAATAAAGCAGGTTCTCAAGCTGTGATGACAACATGATGGCATGATGTTATTGGTTGAGTTTAAAGCACCGCTTCTGTTTTTTTTTTACAAGACTGCTGTGCAAGAGCCATGCCATAAAAATGTACAGCAAATGGTCAGAACATTTCAAGTGACCTTCAAGGTCTGTGCTTCCATTGCTAATAGTGCTACAGTCAGGATACTCCACATGGTCTGTTTTAACCTGTAAAAGTCACAGTTACCCCTGGTGATGACAAAATCACAGTCATACTATCACTCATAACCATAAGCTTCTAATTTGTAACACATATGTATAAGTATTCAGTTTTCTTTAAAGTTATTGTTGTGCAGGCAATCTACACTCCCGGTCAAAAGTGTGGACACACCTTCTCATTCAATGATTTCCTTTCTTCTTACTATTGACTACATTGTAAATTCATATTAAAAGCATCCATTGCTCTGATGACAGTTTGGCACACTCTTGGGTTTTTTCAATCAGGAATCTGGAATGGTATTTAATTAACGGGTGTTTGTTAATGTAATTTCTTGCTTTCTTAATGTGTTTGGGACCATCAGTTGTGATGGTCGGGGTGGTACATAGTTAGTATTCCTATTCCACTATGGTTCTACTCCACATTATGGCAAGAACAACAGTCCATCATTACCTTATTACAAAACATATTCTGATTCGTTTAGCTTATTTTTTGTTTTGTTTTTTTCAATATCAATCTACAATTCATAATAAAAACAAAGAAAATGAGAAGGTGAATAAGAAGGTTGACTTTTGACTGGCAGTGTAGTTCTGGACATTTTTTCACATTTCTGGAATTTGTTGGCATCATGTGGAAAAAGGTCGGAGAGGCAGATTTAAAGCCATCTAGACAAAATGTATTGTGTAACTTCCTTTGGAATTAAATATATCAGTAAGCAATTATGTCTGAATAGTGTTGAAAAATGAAATTAATAGCTGTCCACATCTAATTGTTACCCTGTTCCCACACTCTTCCTTTGTTAAACCTCTGTGAAAAGTGAGCAAGAGCAATGTCTGATCAGTGAACTGGAGTGTCTTTAGCACGAACAGAACATGCATGAGAACAAATGTTCTACTCAGCAGTAGAGATGCCTGAGGGATGAGTGCTGTCTCCAGGCTCAGGGACTTACTTCAACTTAGCTGTGCAGTGTGGAATACAGGGGAAAAGGTATATCTACTACAGAGACACAGACTGGGTCAGACAAACAGACAGACAGAAAGAGAAATAGATGAAGTGTAGAGATAGAAACAACCCCCAGTAGACCTCCTCCATCAGGACTTCCGCAGCACAGTATCCAATATCCATCTCCGGCTGAATCCTGTTGTCTTCTGGGATGTGGCAATATATTGGGGTGTTGAAGGACTGGTTGGCCTGAAAGAAGTCAGCAGACTTGTCTCAGTATATAGGAACTTGATGGCTTCATCCTGTCCGGCAATGGTCCTGAGAGACCCCTAAGCTCCTGAATGTCTTGCAAATAGTCCCTCATCGTGTAGAAACTGGCAAATTCTAATACGCCCCGCACTGGAGAGGGGATTACAACTGTGTTGACAGAACCAGATCACATAAACATACATACATACACACCCGCAGCGAATACAAGCAGCAACAGATTACTGTTTTGCCACTAACCCCAGGGGTTCAAATACCAAAAAATATCTAAGAGACCCTTTGCTTTTTGTTGTGTCCTGAATTACCAGGGAACAGAAATGCATTTTGTTTCTCCATTTCCTGCTTATTGTGTCTGTGATGCACTGGGCACCTTTTCTCTTTGCCTGTTTGACATTAGAAATGTTAACTTGCACTGGAAACAGAAATACATAATTATCTTAATTGCTACCTAAGAAGGAAAAAGAGTCAAAGACATGAGTAAAGAGATGTTAAAGGCCACAAAGGCAAAACAATTCGACTGTTAGGAAAATGTCTCAGAGCACGTAAGCGTTTATGAGCCCCGGTGACTCCAGACTGACCGTTGCATAACACAAAACTTTTTAGCTCTTAGTAATTAGCTCTTAGCTTTTTACTAAGTGCTACTTGACATTTGTACAAGGACAGCCGCGATTGTTCTGACTTTGTAAAGGCTATGGTTTGTCAAAACCTATTTTTGTTTACACCTACTTGCCTAATAGAAATCTTCCAAATGAGCCTGTTCAAAGCTTTTTCAAGGGGAGTAGGAAAAGATGCTTATTTTTACAAACAGAAAATGAATGAGACCAGAATGCTGTTTTTGACAATATTCCTAAAGCAGTGTTTAAGTAATGTACCCGTTAGTATTTATTATGTATTTTATTTTTACTATAAATGAAAAATGTTATACAGCAAATGAAATTCTAATATTCTCCATTTATTTTATGGTATAAACATACTATCATATGTTCACACACTATGTGCTTGCATTAAATCAGTGTGTCCTTTTAATTGTGCTCTGTGCTCTGGTTGCCTTCTTCCCTCTAGAACCAAAGAGGGACAGTTAGGGTAGGGTGGGAGACAAGATATGGGTGACTGGAGGATGAGGGATAGGCTAAGAAGCAGAAAGAAGAAGCAAATCAAGGCAGGGGGCATATGTTAGGAGTTTCAGCGATGGTTCAGGATTTAACACAAAGTCGATAGCACTGCAAAGCACAATCACAATATGTCTGCAGATTCTGATCAGTGTGATCAATGTTGCAGCCAGCCGCTTACAGCAGCCTGATGAAAATGAAATGGTTTATGTGGGGAGAATCCTTGAAGCTTTTTTTTACCACATCACCTGCATCATCGCTGCAGTCACAAGAGTTCTCCTTCCTTCCCTCCCTCTCTCTCTTGCCCTCACTCTCAAATCCCTCTCTCTCTCTTTTATTTATTCTTTCGCTCTCTTCCCTCTCTCTAGCTCTTATACATAAATAAACACAAAATTATTCACACCGCCTTCCTCTCGTCTTCTGTCTTTTGTTTTATTCAAAAGATTGTTTTATGTAAAACAGGGGTTTTCATATTTTGCTAGGAAAGTTTTCCTTTTTCATGTTTTCACTCCAATTCAATCACACCTTTATGTGGCAGTGGCCAAAACCTGCTCTTTGGTCTCTTGACCAAGACTGTGATGATTCTAAACCCCAGTTTATCCTGCTCCAAGGAGACAGTGCCAGAAAAGTCCCTACTGTAAAATTCTTATTTGTAACTCCAGATACAGTCACATACAATCACAAGTTAATCTTTAGTGTGCAGATTTTTTTTCTTGTTTTCAAATGTGGTTTATATATTCTATATTTCATGTGAGCCTACCTGCGCTCACATGCACATTTAATTGATTTTTCACCTGCACTGTGTAATAATTGCATTTTTTTGTATTTCACAGTTACATGAATGTAAATTTTCGGTCATTTTATTTTCTCAGAGCTTCTAGACCAGGGGTGTCAAACTCTGTTAGATAGTTCTCCCGCTCAAACACATTCACTAAACCTGACAATTAACTGGCCAGGTGAATCAGGTGTTTCTGAGCAGGGAAATCAGCAGAACATGCTGGACCACGGCCCTCTAGGACTGGAGTTCGACACCCCTGTTCTAGACCACTACTCGTAATTTCTTTAAACCCACTGTCTCGAGATGTGGAAATATGGACAGAACTATCTATGATTTTTTGTGAGATCTGAAGCAAAATCAGAACTTTGCTTTCACCTTTAAGGAAAAATGTGCTGTTTATATGATTGTGACAGGTCCGCAAGATCGTGCATGTTTGTAAGGACCCCCATTATCTTTGTGTCCTCTTCTTTATGCAAGTGGATACAGTTTTTCCCTCAGATACTTGTACACAAAAAGGTAGCTTTTGTGTGTTTGGGTAGTTTCTTGTGTAAATGTTTCTGACTACTTGATGGGGAAATAATGTCAAAATTTTAGGAGCAGCTTGGTTTTTTTTTTAAGCATACAGCTACAACTTGGGGTTTACCATGGAGGATGAAGGAAGAATAGAAGTTTCAGTAGGTTCCCCAAATTAAACACTGAAAATGAAATACTGATAGGATCTTCCGTCTTTTTTCCTGACATTGAATAAAATGAAAAGACTGTCCTGGTTGGCAATTAAATGAACCAAATAATGGTCTCTTACTTTTGCACAGAACTGTATTTAGCCCCTGTCCATCATTTGCTCCATTACCATATGCAATACACTGCCACTGTTCATCCCTTATGGAATTGTCACATCAGAGCTAATATATCTATCTATTTGGAATGAACTTAGGAGATCTGACAGTCAGAAAAAGAAAGCAGGTTAAAATGAATGTTGTCAACTTTAGTCTCATGTTGCAGTGTAGGCATTATATTGTTTGAGAAGAATTTGGATCTCTAATAAGATGCATTTCACTTTTTCCTATTTTAAACCTCTCTTGCCTGAACAGTCTCTCCTCTTCTTCTAAGCAGCCAAGCTCAGGCTCGTCATCATGTCCTAAAATAAGGCTCTCCAGTGTCTCCAACACGCACTTGGCCTTATATAATTACCCAGCTTGTCAGTGCATCCACAGCGAGGAGCGTTGTGCGTGGCAGCATTACTGTTGCATGAGAAATCATTTGGGCTGTTCCTGAACCTCACACAGTCTCTAGATAGGGTCTGCTTCCTCCTGTATATTCTCCTTTTTGAGTGCCTTGCATGGCACAGTCATAAATGCTGCATGTGCTGCTATATTTTAGGAAAAGCAGCTCCTGGAGCTTCCATCTGAGCAAGCAGAAGATGTATGGGCTCTCAAAGGAGCCAGATGCAAGACCTGTGTGTCACATGTAGTTAGCAATATCACATTGTTTTCCAGTATCTACAAACTTCTAGCTCCTGGCAGTTTAATGAAAATGGAAAGAACAGGATGCTAACAGAGACTATTGGAAAATGCATTCTAAGGGGCTTGGGATCAAATTTCACACCAACATTTTTTGCATGCTGAGGGTTTTAGTTTTTGTTCTCAAAAGCAAGCTGGTGACCTGTGTTTTTTTATATATATTGAAACTAGGTGACCCTCAAGTAGCACAGTCTTCTAAGTGTGGACCTTGTTGTCAGGAGACTACGAGTTTGAACCCCGGTGATGCTGTTGCTCTCCATGGCTTGGAGTTCAAGAGAGCATAATTACAAGGATAATTTGGCCTTCCCTCTTCTGATCACCCACTCTTTGTTCGCTGATATAAGAGAGCTTGTAGTTAGTGTTCTCCAAGCATATTGGACTGATGTTAAATTAGCAGCAGTGTTGATATAATTGTGGGATTGGAAGAGTCTTAGCTTATGAGTGGGAACTGACAATGACTTTTAACTCAAAGAATGAGTTGTGCTGACCAATCACATGAATGAGAATGCAGCTCTGACATGTCAAGATATTTTGCTAATATTCTGCTTTTCCCAATAGATCAGTCCTTATAACAGAGTACACTCTTTTCTAAAAGGGCAAGGGACAGAGCTTTCTGCTGGTACATACTGAAAGGGTAGCAAGCTAGAAACTGCCTTAATAGCAAAAAATGCAGGTTATTTGACAGCTATGACACTACTGTTGCCTGGCACTATTAACCCCTGTACAAATAGGCATCAGCAGTGCAGTTTGTGCAGTTTTCAGCCTTCTATAAAGCACTGCCAGTAAAAGTGCCAGTGACCCCCCCCCTGTAATACAGCCAACATAAAACAAAATACTTTCATTTTCACATTGCTGTAACTGATGCTGAATGTTAGTTCTCTTTGCATCCAAGGAGTTCCTTTCAACAGTACCACGTCATACTAGCATGTTTCTCACCAGGTTAGGTCAGAGATCCATCTGCATGCAGGATGGTACGCAACCCAAACTCAGACCTCTGACATGAAATAAGCCAGCTCGCGTAATCTGCAGTGCCGAGGACCTTGCACGTGGCTTGAAATTGAGGCAACGTATGTGTCAGGGTTGGATATTAAATTCATGCATTATTCATGTTCCAGTTGCTGCTCACAAGGATTTGGCCCCTTCCCGCAGAGCTATGCATGACTCTTCTTCTGAAGAGCTCCCCACCAAAGCTGATTAAAGATGTTTTTTTTTCCCCGTCTTTTCTTAATGCCGTCATTGGCTCTGTGTGTGTGTGGGTGCCAGTGGGTGTGTGTATGAGTGTGTACTGACTTAAATGATGTTCAACATTCATGGACCAACAAATAGAGTATACAGGTTTATGCATGGTGAGGATATGTATAATGCATGACTGTTAGTCTTTGGGCTTGCATCAGCAGCTGCTGCTCGGTTAATGGCGCTGTTCGGGCTCACATGCATGGCTGATTCCCTTTGGCCTGTTCACACATGGCACTGATTACACTACAAATACCACTGTCACCATGTGACTGGGAACAAGACATTAGGTCTTCCCTCAGTGACCTGGAACCTCTTAGGCGTGTTATAAAGCAAACCCATGCTCAGACTAGCTTAATACAAACACACACACACACACACACACACACACACACACACACACACACACACACACACACTCACACACACACATGCATGCAAACATACACAGGTATCCATTGTGATATCAAGTGTTCAGATATATGTGTCTCTATGCAGTTATGTGAATAGTATTGGCCTGATAATGTGCAGTCTGTAAGCAAGTGGCGACTGGTTCAATTGAAGTTAAAGTCGCAACTTTAATTTGGAGTCTATTTGAAATTAAATAAAGTAGGAAATACATATATATATATTTTTTTTTTTCAGGGCACCATACATGCTTGCAATTAAAACCATTTTAAATCAAATTGTCATATTGTCATAGAACTTAAATAGTTAAATTGTCATAGAATTTTTCTGTGCTAAAGTATTTCTGTGAAAAATCTTATAAATCTTGTCATATGCTAGGCAATGCTCTGCCTGGTCTGTAATGCAGATCTTTTTAGCTCCTGTTCTCTCTTTTCTTCACTAATGCTCTGTGGGTTTCACACAATTGAGACCTGATATCTCAACTTTTCCATTGAGATGAACTCCATAGTTGCTTTAGTTGCATGTTTTGGCTCATTGCCCTACTGCAAAATGAAGCACCATCCACAGAGGTTTAGGCATTTGGCTGGATCTGAGCAGCTATGAAACGTATATAGACTGAATATATCCTGCTGCCGTCAGCAGTTACATCATCAATAAAGACGAGTGAGCCAACTCCACTGGCAGCTATGCTTGCCTGTGTTTCACAGATGAGATGGAAAGCTTCGGATTATGAGCATTTCCTTCTTTCTCCATGCTTTCATCATTCTGTCACTCTGGAACAGGTTAATCCTCACCTCATCTGTTCGTACGACATTGTCTATGAAGTTTTCTGTACTTTCAAGGAAACTACAGACTCTCAAATGTACCTTAACAGTATGCCAGTGATTCTTTCTCTAGGCCATGTCAGGACTAGCACTTAAACAGTTAAGTATTTGGGAGCCCTGCACTCAGGA
This sequence comes from Clupeocharax schoutedeni, assembly GCA_037974565.1. Lineage (NCBI taxonomy): Eukaryota > Metazoa > Chordata > Actinopteri > Characiformes > Alestidae > Clupeocharax > Clupeocharax schoutedeni. The sequence continues at coordinate 13,101,816 of JBBPDH010000136.1, forward strand.
GCTCTGGGCATCAATATGTCTGGGTGACAACAGTAAGGAATTTAGTCATCACTTGTGTTCTCGCTGCTCAGCTAAAAATGAGAGACCTGCTCCAAAACAACTATAAATTGAAGCCAGTCATAATCAGGCTTAATGGTGTGTCCAAGAATAGCTTAAATGCATTGTTGTGCTTTGTATTGAATTGTTTGATATTTGATCCTCATAATCTATACACTGTACTATATGATATTCAGCACTCAACCTTTTAACAACGTTGCAGATGGACTATATAAACAGTCTTAACAGGTGTACTTTTGCCTTCTGATACATTTTCATTGTTATTTTTACAAAATTATTTTGTTCTCCTACATGAAATGTAAGACAGTGTTTTCAGATGTATTATGGCATGATGGGTGATGTATTAAGGCATGATGGGTGTTTTCACTGTGGTCTGTGGTATTTACTCTGAGAGTGAGGTTGAAGTTTGGAGTTGTGCCTTCAGTGATTCAGATCATCTCCAGACAGATCTTTCCATGGCTGGTGGAGAAGTTAACTGATGGAGCGTAAATTGAATTACTGCTGGGGAGATGTGTAATATGTAGAAAGAGCTGTACCAATCTCTAAGACATTATAAATGAAAATGGAGGATTAGGGTTTTTTTCTTCTTTTTTTTTGTGAATGGAGAGAGGAAATGGGCCTGCCAGTTATATTGATTTCAAGGGAGCACTTTCACGGATATATAACCAATTACAGCCTGAGCCTCCAAGACTTTGGCAAGTTATTGTTATTTCTTAGGCACATATTATATTCCACAGCCTACTACCCAAGGGTAAATATTCCTGCAGAGGAAGAGGGGGTGTCTAGGATCTTTCCTGTCCAATCTAATTTTGTTCTCTTATTGACCAATGGGAAGTGGTTACTTCACTATCTTAAGGTTCATCTTGGTTCCATTGGCCAGTGCACTCAAGCTATGTGTCAATTAAATATTTGCGAAAATGGCTTCTTTGGAGTTATGCCATAGAGAAAACACTTATGTTTCCCTAGAGAATCTTTGGGATTCCATGGTTCTTTAATGACAAATAAACAGCAAATACTTCTTAATCTATGTTTTGCTATTTATAACATGATTCAGTGTGTCTGATGTTAATATAACAGTCAATAAAATGGCAGATTTTAAATTTTTATAAATAACTATTTTTAAAAATAAAACATGGTCAAGATTCCAGTGTGTGCCTATATATTTATATTTATATAGAGTAAACCCCTGCCTAATCACGTTTCAGCAGTCTCTCGCGGATTTTTGTGGAGAACCGAACTAATAATTGTTTGTGCAAATATGCGGAAACCGCAAATAACCTCCACAATTTTTCTGCTTTTTTTGTGACAATATATAATTTTTCATGCATTTCAGTGCTAAATTTCAAGAGAACACAAAAGTGGGAGGTTTGAAAGTAGCCAATCCAAGAATGTTATTAATTTCTCCTTGGTGCTGGTTCTAAATTCACATACATAAACACAAATGTCTATTTATATTTATGTATTATTTGGATTTTCTTTTCTTAACTTCATACATACATTTGTCACATTTTGTTGCTACTCTGCTTATACCAGACAATAAATAGGTATATTTTTCACATGTAAAACTCCTCTTCCATATGCCTTACAGCCTACATGAATATGCACACTATGGCAACAGATTATGAAGAACTAAAGGGAACATCTCTGAATGCATCACTTCTGAGACTTAAGTTTAGGTTGAATGAGAATTCGACAATAATTAAGAGAATGCTCTGATGTGTGATGTTTCATTGTAAAGAAACTTGCTGATTTTCTTTACAGTGGCAGGGGTAGTGATATTTACAATGCAAATGTATTTCCCAATTCCACCAGTGAATCCCCACGTGTCTAAGCAGTCTGTTTTGCCTCCCTGATCCTGTCATGTTACAGCTTGCAAAAGTAAAATAAAACAACATGTTTGGGATCATATTCATAACTGTTGCATGTAAAAAGTATCTGTGATGTAGCTTTATAGGTTTACACAATCTGTGTAAACAATTCTGACTTGCTATGTTTTTCTAGGATGTTTCACTCTGAATGATTGTTTACATTTTAGTCTTTTAAAAAATATTATAAAGAATTATTAATAATTATGCACATTTTTATCTGTGGAGTTCTACCTAAATCAGACATTCAAAATTGATCTTCTACATCAGTTAATCATATCCATTAAAGTAGTGTTGTCAAAAGACCCGGTACTTCGGTACCAAGTACGGTACTGAAGTACCGGTGGTACCAAGCACCCGGTAAACCCGGTTCCTGCTGCGTGCAGTTCTTCGTTATAATAGCACATAGAGTTGGGATACACGGATCCTTTTTCGGATTCGACTCCCTCCGAGACACTCAGTAAAGTGATCCGGATCTGCGAATCACTTTAGTCACTATTGCCAAATTGACAGCGGCGGGTCAAATTACCACGGCGGATCAGGTTCAATCGAGACCTCGGATTCGTGATTCATTAGTCATTTAATGGATTCGGGTGATTCACCCGGATGAGTTGTGAATCGCTCAGCTCTAATAGCACAGAGACATGGCGACCGGCGGTGCTTCTGATGAGGCGGCTCTGATTCCGCTCACTGAAAAGAAAGGAGCAAAGAGCCATGTCTGGAAGTATTTTGTTTTCGCGGGTGATGACAAGGGCAACATTTCTGATCACCAGAAACCCATTTGTAAACGGTGTCATTGACGTTTCATTTCAAAAGGTGGAAATACATCAAACCTTATAAAACATCTCAAAGACGTCACCCAGATTTAATCAAGGAATTCAAGCAGGTAAGTTTTAATTTTATTTTACATTTAGAGCTTTTGTTATAAAAAATATATGCCATATTAATTTTAATTGATATAAACATTGCCGTTTGCTTAGCTAATCGTTAGCATAAGCGCGGCTAATGCTAACGCAAGTATCAGAATAG
>JBBPDH010000136.1:13151613-13163757 GCA_037974565.1 Clupeocharax schoutedeni
AAATGCCGTCCTGTATAGTTTGGTAAGGCTTTACAATAAGATACCATTCATTTACACGTGACTTCATATGTTGTCTAACATCAAGTTACAGTGAGTGAGTGATTTTGTTCAATTCATGTTTTTTGTTTTGCTTTGGTACCGAAATTGGTACCGAGAACCGTGGAATTTCACTGGTATCGGTACCGAATACTGAAATTTTGGTACCGTGACAACCCTAACGTACTCTAATTCTCATAGCAGTTCCCTACAACGTGGGCTGCATAGGGCATTTAGACAATTTAAGGGTGTTTTTAAGTGTTTCTGAGTGAAAATGTCCAGCTGGAAAGGACCTTGTGGCGTGCTGTGTACAGAGTGGTTTACTGCTTTCACAGCAGGTCTGAATTAAGGTATTTTAGGTATTTAATCAGCTTTAATCACCTAGAAATATATGTAATAGAGCCCCTAAATGCAAATAGGGATGCATTCCAGTCACAGTCATACTTTCTATTTCTTTCTGAAATGTGTACACACAGCAAATCATTTACTGCAGATGTAAATGTGGACTGAAGGTTAAGAATTCACACTTTCATTCACTGTTGAATTTTCAATGAACTAAGAGTAAGAAAGAATCAGTGTAAAACTATATATTGTTCTTTTGTTACTGTCAGTGTCAAAACTAGAGTGTCACTGGTGTAAAGTCATTTGAACTAGACATATGACTACAAAATAACTGTCTGCTTTTGTTTTCAGCTTTTCTAATTTATTTCCCTGACAGCCAATATGTCAGCCAACATTTTACTTCATCACTCTTGTACCTACATAGCTTACATTAATTTTATGATAATATCAAATTAAGCACTACGATCAATAACGGAATGATAAGCCTAAGGTGTAAGGGGGTTAAAACATCAGAATACCGGGGGCTTGACTTTATAGAGAATAATGTGATTTATGCTACACAGCATTTGCACAGATATCGGTAAATTACACCATAATGCTTTTAACCACAGCGAGGGTTTATCCAGAGCGCCCACATCAGAGCATCGAAAACAAAGAAGAGCCTGATAAAGGGCTCCAGCCTGCTCTGCACTTCAAAGCAGGACGCCTTTAGAGATGAGATGGGCTCTCAGTCCCCTCCCAGGGTACTAATGGGCTTCTAATCATTGCCATGGTAATGCTGTATGCCTCTCACCTGTTATTTTGCCGGAGCGAGTGATCCCCAATCCTGCTAAACGGCTCATTAGCCAGCTCAGTGGGCAGACAGATAGCACATGGCCTTTGCTCAACACTTAGATAATAACCGCATGAGACAATGTTTTGACAAAATGATGGGGTTTTATGGATGATGCTTGCTAGTTACAGTACCTGTTTTTCATTTAATCGATCGGCCATTCACATTGACCTGTCAAGTATCCATTAATTCATTATGTTTGATGAGCTTCATATTGTATTTTGATGCACAATATGGCAGAGCACTGACCAAACCCCATTATCCATTTGAGCCTGTGTAACCATACTATCCAAAATAGCTGCATGCTGTGTTTTTTACCTCCACTAGGGAATGCATCTCATGACCTCCATAGGGACCGGCACATGTTCTCTTAAAATTTAGCCAATCAATTTTGCTACTATTAATTATGCTTGCCTCGATAAAGAGATCAATTTAGCCACCGCTAATTTAATAAATGGGTTCAGGAGCATGGACCATAGCAGACATGTAGGTACACACTGCAGTCTGTCACTGTGCCAGGAATCAGAGATACCAAAGCAGACCACAGCATCACTCTCAGTAAGACCATATGTGTTTAGACACAATGAATTGCTGAACACTGTTAAATTTTTGTTAGCGGATGCTGTCTCTCTATGCCTTATGTGCAGTTCATCTGAAGTTAAGTTGTGTGTATTTTTGCAGGGACAAGTGATGTTCAGGAACGGAGAGCGCATGGGAACCATCAAATTCACCCAGTTTCAGGGTAAGTGTGCCATGTATTTGTTTCAGTTTACAGTGCAATTCATTACTAAATCTGCACCAATTAGAGGTGATTATTGAAAGACATCTGCAAATTAATTCTATACGTTATTAGATACAGATTTTGCACATAAACATTTTTAGTTAGATCTAATATGTCCTGCTATTGGGTATATTTATATTTAATTGTGTTCTCAGACTGTTATCAGTGTTTTGTTCTCCTTCTAAGAGTTTTTCCATCTAAAGGGTGTGTGAGACCAATTTATAATTTAAAAAAAAAATAATATTGACCCTAGAATAGTAGTGAGATATTATGGGGTACAACAAGGGGTTTGATTATATAATAAGATTAAATGAATTTCTACAGTCTATGGAAGTTTACATATTGCTTGATGAAGATCAAACAATATCATTAAAACCACCAGTGTAATTTTGTGTAGATTCCGAACCAGCTCGGACTCATAAATATATAAAGGGTAAAGGACATTTGGCTGACGCTCTTATCCAGAACGACTTCCAACCATTAGTTACAGGAACAGTTACATGGAGCAACTGAGGGTTAAGTGTCTTGCTCAAGGACACAGTGGTAGAAAGTGGGGTTTCGAACCTGCCGCTTTGTGGTTATCATGTTCACAGGCAAGTATTTTACCCAATAGACTACTATCACCCTCTAGGCTAGACTCCACGATACCTTTGAAGGTATCCTGTGGAATTCGTAAATTCGTATCACTCCGTGATAAGGGTTTGTTCGTCCAGCACCTCTCACAGATGTTTGATCAGACTGAGAGCTAAAGAATTTTGAGAGCAAAACTCTTTGTCAAACAAAACACAAACAACAAGACCTGACTGTTCACTTCACAGCTGCCATTGTATCATGGTTCTTAATGTCAAGGTCAATTGATGTTCTGACATCTCATTGCATATTAAATACACAAGTACCCTTTGAACTCATTGTGCATTGTATTAATTGTCCCCTGCCTTTTGGCAGACAAGAAATTGCTAAAGAATTTCTGTTGTTAAGCACTCCATATTTCCAGTGTTAAAAATGTTTTAATGTTGGAAGTCTTTAAATCTCTCGACTGATATGACCAAGTCATTCATCATTATTGTCTGTAAAACTAGAAGCATGACAGTGTGTTCATATATTAATGCAGTTATGTGTGTAATTATTGCAGGGTGCTATGTTTTGCCTGTGTATGTGCCCTATATCACAGCTGTGCTGCTGCTGTGTAAGTTTAATGGGGTCAGGCATGGCAGTGCTCAGGCCTGTTCTGTTATTAATCCACTGTGCCTCTGGAAAGCCGGGTGGGGTTCAGTTAGATGAGATTAAATCTTGGGGTAAGATTTAATCTCTGAGCAGGGGATTCCCTCCTGCACACACACACTCATACACACACACACACACATACACGCACACACACAAACAAACACACACACACACCCCACAGCAACCACAACACTACCCACTCTACTCAGCCTTATCTACCTCTGTGCAGAGGTATCCCCCATAGCCTGTTACGTCATTGTGTAGGAATATGTGTGTTTGTTTGTGTGTGTGTGTGTGTGTGTGTGTGTAAAGCCCCAGGACAGGGAGTCCTGTTAAGCTTTGGGGTGATTGAACTGGCTGTCTAATCGAAGGAAACTGGCAGTCTGGGGATAAGTGGTAAAAAAATATGTTATCAACAGTGCAGTGGAGAGAACTCGCAACTGCTTCAACAGAACACTCACGAGAGAGGCACACTGGCCCAAGGCAGTGTTCCTATCTCTCTCTTGCCCTCTCTCTCTCTCTGTTTCCCCCTCTCTCTCTCTCTCTCTCTGTCACAAAATACACACAGATACACACACACCGCATACAGAGGCTAAACTACATTTTAGATGTTCTTTTCTTCAACAATCCCAAACTCTTCCTGTCTTTCTTTTTCTTTCCCTTTTCTTTCTTTCATTCATTCTTTTCTTTCTCTCACTCTCTTCTTCCATCTTTTGGTCGATATGTTAATGAATGAAGAGGGAAGCCCAGGCTGCATATTTGATAGAGAAACTGATCTCTCTCCTCATTTCTTCCATCCATCTATCCCTCTGGTATACCTCTTGCGGTCAGTTCCATTTGTGCAAGGCAGGGCCAAGGGGGCAGTTTATACACTACATTTAGTAATGATGACCTCTTGATTAAGAGTCACCATCTGAACAAACCCCCATCTCTATAATGTATCCATCTAGGGAAACTACAAACATTTTTCATTTCCAGTGTAAGTTAATGTAACATTGCATTCCTTGCCAGGAAGTAACACTAAAGAGGAAAATTGTAAACATTTATTTTCAAAAACTGTCACTTTATTATGAGCATTCTTTGATTTTTTTAAAGCAAGTTTATTACCAGCTTCCAAAACCTGAACACTGAAAGGCTCTGATTTTTTAAGTGATTCATCAGTTTGAAAAGTCATGTACGCTGTCGTGATTTGTGACCAGCAGTAATAGCAGACACTTTTGACATATGCTTTGCACATCCACCTCTGTATTATAAATGAAATGATAACATAATGTCTGGGAGCTGATGCTTAGTGACTGTAGGCGATAGTTTCCCTCACCTGATAGGAGCAATGTGTCTCGGAGAAGCCATTAAGCGCTGCATGCATGCATGATCCCATCAAGCCATGTTTTGCCACCGAACTGCTCTTTCTGTGCAAACATCCTGCATGAACAACCATTCTAAAAGCAAGGTTAAGGGTGCGGGAGGGTTTAAAGTAGACACTTGGCACTGTGACTGCTAATGGCTGGTGTGTGTGAGTGTGTGTATGGGAGAGAGATAGAGAGGTCGAGGATGCCAGGCCGCAAGAGCTTGCAGTTAGCAGTGCTCTTGTGGCCTTTAATGGTATATTGGCGGCACAGTTGAGAGAGAGCTGGCCTGCATGGCTGACCGTTCAGTGGGCCATAACAAGCACAGACGGCTGGACAGTCTAGGCCACCTCTGCTTGTCTGTAGGGGAGGAACAGCAGGGAAGAAAAAAGAGAAAATAATGGAAAAGAGTATATTTCAGAAGATTTGGCCTGGATTGACCTCTGATTAAAGGAATACTCCAGTTTGAAAACCTATCTGATGCTTTTTTGGATGTTTCTCAAAACTCAGTAATAGAAGATCCTGGGCAAAATATTTGGACATTTATGCCGTACTTGAAAACGTACAAACCAAATGGCACCAAATTATGTAGTGTGTTTCGGATTGTCAGTGATCAAACATTTTTTTGCAGATTTCGGCTCATTAACTCCGGTTTAGGAAAAACAGGTAAAAACTTCGATAACACAGCTATACAGCGCCCCAGAGCAGTCATCTCCAGTCTTTCTCCAAAGAGAAACACAATTAAACACTAAAAGTATTTTTCTCTGAAGCCAAAATAATTTTCTTAAATATTTGTGAAGTATTATGCTCTTCATTAACATTAATCAGTGATTAACAGATTTTGATTGTCCACATACCTTATGATGCTGTTATATTTTGAACCATGACTATTATACTCTGATTTGTCCAGTGTTTGATTTATTTTAATTTAAGGTATTCTTCCATTTGGAAAATGGATAGCATGCACATTTACAAACACCCTTGAGTGTAGAATTCATACAAAATGATATTTCACATTTCGAGAACAGGTGTTCTAATCTTTTTTAAGCACAGGGCATGTGTCAGATTTATTGCCAATGGTCTTTACCCTATAGATGTTTCCAACTGAATTAATATTTCTCCCAGCCAGTCTCGCCTCGCGTGTTTATGTTCAGCATCCAAGGGCTATTTTTATTAATGACTTCTAACTGGTATTTCTAGAAGATCCATAAACACAACGTCTGGGTTGACTTTTGGATCCTTCATTCTTAATCTCTAATGTGAATTTGGGAGGCACAAGATGGTCTTTATGTGTGCCTCAGTCAATCTATAGTCAGGATTAAAGCACACAACTGGGACAAATACTAAGTACTAATATTACTGTTTGATAGCACTTCTGGTTCGATTTGGGATGCACTGTCACTGAAATTCATTTTTATGAGACCTCTAGACTCATAACATCAGCGTATATCTAATTCCAAGGGCTAATACGCAATATGCCTCTTCTTTTATTGTTGCATTATTTTCAACACTCTTTTCTCATGGATGGATTAATATTAATGTGACTGTGTTTTCATATCACTGTCTGTTACCAGCCTCCAGATCTTGTTTTAGAATGATTAGCCACACACAGAGTGAATTTTGTTTCGGTTCCATCTTGTAATTGTGATCTCCACAGTTAAAATATGGTCTACAGTTGACGACTTTTCCAGGGGATGATGATAGCTTTTGCTCTGGACTCTTTGAAGATATATTTGGGAACAACAAGAAGGATTCTGGAATAACAAGAATTGTGCAACACCAAGACTGACTCAGCATCAGCAAGAAGGGTTTTGGAACAACAAATCGGTTTCTGGTACATCAAGAAGCGGTTGACATCCGCTTGAAGAAAAAGATTTGAAATATCAAGAAGATTTCTGGAGTAACAAGAAGGTCTTTGCAGTAGAAATGTCAGGAATGAGAGTGGCAAGTGTAACACCAGTGTAGCGTGGAGGAGAAACCCAATCGTGAAGTTACATGAGAGAGTAGGTAGTCCATGCACTTTGATCTGAAACACTCCCAATATAGAGTAGAGATTCCCACTGGAATACGTGTTCTCGCACACACACACACACACACACACACACACACACAAGAGATGGTAAGCAAGCAGATTTCTCACAGTTCTGGAGAAATGGCTTGGCAGAGTGAAGAGTGATGACTCAATGGTTGAGCAATGGCTACTTCCATACCTGGGCTTTTATATGTGTGCGTGACAAGAAATGGAAAAAATAGATTCTTCCTAAGTGTAAGAGGAGTCCAGCTGCAGCCCTACTGATTTCCTGTTCTAACACACCTGCTAAACCTGGTAACTGCTGAGCTGAATAAAAGTGTTAGTGCAGGGAAATCACTGAACTGTGCTGAACTCTCGCATTTCACCCTGCAAATTGGACACTTCTGCTTAAATGCCAATTGTTCATAAAATGGAGAGTGTATTGCAGGATGTAATTGGTGTGTAAAGTACTGAATGACCACAGAAGTTTGGCCACCATTCAATGGGTGCATTCACTGTCAGGTTTTATTTCAGATTAAAAGAGTAAAACAGACTGTTGTTCTTATCAGAGCTATCCTTTTTTCTTCTGTCTCCTACAGAGGGCCAGGAGGTGAAGGTGGGGGAGTACAACGCCATCGCCGACGTGTTGGACCTTATCAATGATACCATCAAGTTCCAAGGTAAAACAGCGTAGGGTAGAGTGTGTGTGTATGTGTGTGTGTGTGTGTGTGTGTGTGTGTGTGTGTGTGGAGATGTCCATATCCCTCCCTTTTTTAGTCACAAGTATTGCCTGATGAATAATGCATTAGCCTTTTTACTATAATGCTAATTTGACCTGACATTCTTTGTCATTTGTTTGATCCTTGGAGATTTCTGGGGGGGTTGTTTGTTTGTTTGTTTTTTTTTGTTTAGTTTTTCTCTCCATCAGCCCACACATAGACACACACAGTGTTTTCAGGGAAAACACTCCTCTTTACGTCAGGTACTTCCTCAAATAGAACTTTGTAAGACAAGCCATAGGAATCGATTGGAACACTGACAAAAGCACACAAAGTAAGCAAAGGACAAAAAATGAGTGACTAAACACTGTGGTCACCAACCACAAACACTGAATAAAGGGGCATTTGAAAAGTCCTGTTAAATAAATAGGGTCTGGATCATTTGCATCTGAATGGTGTTTAAGGCCATTTTGTTGCAGTAAACCAAGTTTCTCAGGACCTTGAAGCTGTTTAAACTCTTAACAGTAAATCTGGACACATATCTGGTCATTACAGGATTCTTTGGAATGTTTAACAAAATTCTGCTTACGCTCTAAATTGGACAGTTTGTGTCATTCTGAGACATTTTTCTGATGACTGAATATGTTTCATTATGTTTCCTGCCTTGGCATGGCATTATAAAAATGCAGTATAAAAGTGGCATGGCACTCATTCTGATGACTCACTGAGTGTATGTCATTACTCTCATAATGTGCGTTGCCATATTGTTTCAGGCAGGGAGCCTCCAAAGGACCAGACATTTGTGCATCTACAACGCCGACACATCAACGTGCCTCTATACAGCATCCTGTCCACCATCACCATACTGGGCATGCTCATGGCGGGCGCCTTCCTCTTTTTCAACATCAAAAATCGCAATCACAGGTCAGTGAGGACTTACAATCTAACACAGCCTTTCAAAGGTTTGCTGTGCTCTCAGGACAAAACCAGCTGGGTTGCAGATGATGTTAACAGTTGCTCTGATACTTCAGAGCATTTAAATAATTAGAGGAAAGCTAAGCAGCTTTTTTTTTTTTTATGTGTCTGAAATGAGTAGTAGTTCATTTTAAACTGAATAAGAAAGGAGAATAGAGTTGTAATAAAATTAATATCTAACAAATTTAAAGTGATCTTAAGGCAGATAACTCAACAAAATGAATTCAATTTTGGTTCCAAAATATAAGATCTACATTTACAGTTATGCCTATTCTACATGATATTAGTTGTTGCTGAATATAAAATAAAACAATGAGAAGTACTTCTTAACTTTTGAATAGGTTGCCGCTGGAACCTTGTATCTCTGTCCTTATCATTTTATATACATTTTTAAAGGCCAGCTGCCTCTTACACTGTGACAAAATGTCCTGGCAAATGGTCCAATAAAAATGTTACAAGTTGTCTCCAAATAAAGTCTTATTACATTCAGTTACCTTGCAAGTTATAAATGTTTTTTCCTTCTCCTTTATCTTCATTAGAAATATAGAACCTTATGTGTCGTCTCAGTGCTCTTTTCTCTTTGCAGGCTGATCAAAATGTCAAGTCCCTATATGAACAACCTGATCATCCTGGGAGGGATGCTCTCATACGCCTCCATCTTTCTGTTCGGCCTGGATGGCTCCTTTGTCTCAGAGAGAGTTTTTGAGACCTTGTGCACCGTAAGTAGCAGATGTACTTCAGAGGCATCTCAATAAAGTATAGGTGTGAATATCAGCGTAAATCTGTGACCCCATTTTGATTATGACTCTTCAGGAAATGTTTCAGTGCTTCATGAAATCCTAGATTTCACCATGATTCACTGAAATCAATTTGATTATTTTGGTGTTATTCAGTATTTTGTGTCTTCCACATGATAACAAATCAGCTCTGACTCACTGAGTCCTGATGCGTCTAAATCATGGTGGGTCTACAAGACCTCTGAACGTGTGCTGTGTTCAATCCTGTGAGTTGTGAGATGGGGCCTCCATGGATAACACTTGTTTGTTCAGCACATCCCACACATCTTTCAGTAGTTTGAGATCTGCAGAATCTCATGAAAGAGGCCACTGCTATTAGGGAATACTGTTGTGTTCTTGGTTTTGCAATAGTGTTTTAATAGGTGATACATATAAAAGTAACATTCATATGGAGAACATTGTCCAGATCATTACACTGTCACAGCTGGCTTGCCTTTTTTCCCAATTGCATCTTGGTACATCTTCCACAGAAAACCTGCTCACACACCCATCTCATGTAAAAGAAAAAAATATTCAAACCAGGACACCTTCTTCTATTGCTCCATGTTCCATTTCTACTGTTTAATATTGTGTTGGTCAGTATGGGCACTCTGACTGGTCTGCGGTTACAACAAGCTGCTTGCCAGGATGTGTTCTGACACTTTTCTGTTATAGCCAGAATGAACTTCTTCAGCAAATTGTTCATCAATATTATGAATTACCTCACACGTCAGTGACTTTGATACAGCAAATATATCCTGAGAGTTTTATTTTGGCTTAAAAGGGCATTTTAATGTAAATTTTTTTGGTCAGTTCTGAGTTTCCAGGCCTTATTTAGATCAATGCATCAAAATTCACTGGTGCATTTTTAAATTGCTAGCAATATTCAGTCCACCTCCACTCTCGAGACATCAGTATGATATAGAACAATTACTTTTCTTTTATCTGGATTTAACTGGTTATTTTGCTGCCCTAGTCAGAACATGAAAGCCTGAACCTCTGTTTAATTTAGACATTCTGATTGCTGTGAAGGTGTAAGCCCTCTGGGAGAGTACAAAAAATCTTCCACCCAGTCCAGTCACTAAAACATGACAAACCAAAGACAGTGCAGCAATAATTACAGAGGACAGTTGTGCAATCTTTGATCCTTTATTTCTGTCTTTACTTAATCTCTTTAATTCTCTTTTTCAGCACTGTGGCTGTTTGAAAGTACTGCTGTTTAATAAATACAGGTTAAACAGTAGAAAATACAAAAGAATTCTTCATGGCTAAGGAGATTTATTTCCCATAAAGTTAATAAGATTGGAAGAATAAGATTCTTTTTTGAAGATTATGTAGTGTTCTATTGAAGATTCTGGTGCATTGTGCTCTATTCTTAGGGCTGGCTGTGCTAGAGCCAAATCCCTCTTTGTTGGAATTCTTTTATTTACCCCTAAAAGGATTTCATGAGTGCAAATCATGCAGTAATCGGAGACAGTTTATGCCAACAGTATCAGCAGCAAAATACAACATCTACAGCATATTGTGTATGTGTCTAAAAATAAACAAATCACTTATTTAACAAAACAATTTGTGCAAGCTTTTACAGTTTTTCCCCCTGAAAATGCTAAATGAATTTACCACTTATCATTCCTCAGGGTTTCTGTAAGTGCTGTAACCTGTTTCTAGTTTAATGATTTTGTCTCCTTTAATACTTAAGTACTGGAAGTAATACATAAATAGTAGTAAATACATAAAGAGTTCATAATGAAAGTGAATTCTTTGTAATTGTGCATTGTCTGTAGGACCATGTGGCATTAAGTTTGTGTTATAGTGAGCAAGAGAAACAGAACGATGCTTTGCTGTGTGGGCTGTCAGTCAAAGGATTTCTAAGTGCAGTCATTGCAGCTGAAGTGATGTTTCCCGCCTCAGGTTCGCACTTGGATCCTCATCGTGGGTTACACAACGGCGTTCGGAGCCATGTTCGCCAAGACCTGGAGAGTGCATGCCATTTTCAAGAATGTCAAGATGAAGAAGAAGGTGAGCTTGTCTTGAATTTGGTCACTAGCATCAGAAAACCCTTTTTATTGTTATTATAACAAATCATTTAAGAACATTTCCTTACATCGTGTCTCTTGCTGTCTAATAGAAATTTGGTTCCAAACTAAATTTCACTGAAGGATTCACTGTTTCATATTTGCAAAATCTTCCCTGACCTCAGACCCTAAAAAAAGAGATCTCCTTAATGTCTCTGCAGTGTCTCCTAGACAACACTGAGATCAGGTGGAAAGATAAAGAAGACTTTTGCTTAAGTGTCCTGCTGCTCAGATATTTCAGCTGAGCCAAAGAGCCCAGTAGGTTTACGAGGGATCCTAGTAAAGTCACACATTGTGCTCAGGTTTGCCAAGATACCGGAGATGTGACTGAAGAAAAGACAGAAATCTCCTTTTCTTTGATGATATTTTACTTATGGAATACTGCGAAAATAAAGCAACACATTTTCCCAGTGGGAAGTCTCATTAGAATTCCTGCAGTGATTGGAACACAAACAGCTTTAGATTATACTCCAACTGAGTTATTGCTGGCCTTGAAAACAACTGGGAGTCAGTGCTATGGAGTGGTCAGTGTTAAGGGATGTCTGCATTGCGGCACATACTGTTTTACAAGATGTTTTGTCCACTGGCAGTTATCTAGGTTCAATGGAACAGAACATAGGGGCGAGTGATAATTAACCATCAGCTGCGCCAACACTGCTCCCATTCCATACTGCTTTCTCTCTGGAGCTGAGCACATGTACTGCAGCTTCAGCAGCTTCACACACTCATTTATCAGGATATACAGAGGGGGTGAGGGTGGAGGAAGAAAAGAGACAGCAGAAAAGAGAAAGGGGGGGGTGCTAGTTGAGGAAAACAGGCAGAGTAGAAAAAGGTAGGCTAGAAGTGAGTAAAGAGAGAAGAAGAAAGGAAAGGAAGCCAAAAAGAAAAGTGTGGTTGAAAAAGAGACAGGGATAAGAGAGCAATGAATGAAGGGGTGGAGAATAAAAAGAAGATTAGATTAGATTAGATTCAACTTTATTGTCTTTACACATGTACAAGTACAAGGCAACGAAATGCAGTTTAGGTC
>JBBPDH010000136.1:13168575-13182441 GCA_037974565.1 Clupeocharax schoutedeni
TTATTAAATTATGGTGTAGCTGTTGTTGTTCTGGTGTTTTATTTGTTTTAACTAGCTTCTCAAATTCATTTATTCATATTTATTCATGTTTAATATTTACTTGTAAATTTACTTGTACATTTACATTTAAATATTACTTGTAGTAATTAAAGTGTGTGTTAAAAGTACACAAACACAGTCAGCTTACATTTTATTTATAATGCTAACAGCAAGAAAATTGGGCTCATCATTTATAAATGAATGAATTCAGCATATGAGATCCTGGTGCCGTTGCAGTACAACTGTTTACGGATATGAGACACAGCTACTCAGTCACAGAAACAGTACATCAGCTTGGTAGAGGAATAGACAGCTGTAGAGTTTTATTTAAGTGACACTGTGTGTTTTTGTAATAATATATCTAGTTAAAGGGACCCTCCAGCCAAAATGGAAAAGGTAACAAAGCTCCTCACATCCTTACAGTGATGCCACAGTGATCTCTGTAGTGAGATTTAAAGACAAGGGAAATCGTGGGAGATGGGTGATTTTATCCTGCTAGCTGGATAGTGGAAAAGGATGGAATATAGCTTCTAGGAAGTCAAAAATGCTAGCAGTAAGGATTGTTCTATCATCATGGTGGCATTCCCATTTCTGTGTGCTGTAGTAAAAGAATATTGCTGTACAAAACTGATGAGGCAGCAGAGGGATGTTTTCTCAATATATATTTAGGAAATAACAAGATTTTATAGGATTTCATAGACTACAGAAAGTCACAGACTGTGTGCCCCTCCACTCTCTGTACTCTGTGGTTCATTTCTATCATATTAGAGTCATTCTGGTGGTGGTGCTTCAGGACCATGCTTAGGAATAAAACACAAATGCATATGTAAGAATGACAAACATGCATCAACAGTAAGGGCATTCATTAATGTGTCATTTTAGGATGCTGGAGCAGATTGAGGATGCTGTATCTCCTTGATAGCAATATAGTTTACAGTGGAATGAAGCAATGTAAAACAAAAACAAAGGTGGGCAGTTGGTGATGTCTAGCCCCATCAATCAAAATAATGTCCTGCAGTTCATGCTGGAGACCCTACACAGTGTGTTCCATTTTTATAATCACACACAAGCATGCCCCAGTGATGAATCAGCTATAACTCTACTAGACTGGATTAGCAAATATTGTTTTATTTGATTTCTGTCTGTAATAATTATTGCAAAGCTATTACTGAAGCAGTACGATAATTAATGTGTTTTTTTTCTCCTGTGTTTTAGACTACACTGTATATTTTTCTTTATTTACCAACAGAATAAATGATTTTACTGGAGCTGGTTAAAAAAAACCTCATGGTACTTGCAAGTCACATTTTGTCATACTGTTAATGCCACATGAAATGTCATGATCTTCAGTCATTCGAGATATTTGAGTGTTTACTTGAACTGTCCACCTCAGTTTGATTGAGGATAAAAGGAATTAGTTTAGCCAGACAGTCTTCAGATTTTCCACAACTGTCGCTTTCTGTCCAAGCATAAGCCAGGTTGGTTAAGATTAAACCTTTATTTGTGGATGTTTGGGGACCTCTTGCCCTTGAGATGTGCGCCCACTCACTGTGTCTTTGTAGCCTAATGTATTGCAATATTTCCAATGACACGAAAGGTTTTGGCCTGCCTTTGTTTGGTCAATTCCAAAGCCATCAAAAGCCCATGGATCAAAACCAATCGAAGGTTCTATTCTGAGCCACGAGATGGGGCACCTGAAAGGAATCATTGCATTTCTCCAATGCGATTCCTCTAAAGTGCACCCAGTGCCTTCTTTCCGTGACCTTTCCTTTGATTCTGTCCGGGTCAAATGCTGTTAAATAAAAAGAAAAGATCAGACAGGTCCGGTGCTTTCATCCTCCAAAGTTCAGCATCCTCCTTTTGAATCACGGGAGCACGCTCTCTTTCGCTTCCTCCCTTCACCCCTGCCCATGCCTTTCTTCTATTTCCACAGATTATCAAGGACCAGAAGCTGCTGATCATCGTAGGGGGGATGCTGCTGATAGACCTCTGCATTCTCATATGCTGGCAGATCGTAGATCCCCTCAAGAGGACAGTTGAACAGTACAGCTTGGAGGTGGGTTTGTGCTTTTGACAACATTTGCAGCGACTCACTGTAGCTTATCACCTTTATCTTACACAATTTCCCCATTAGACCAGTACTGATCCACCAAAATTCATGTATAGATTGATGTTGCTAGCAAGTATTGGAGCTCACCAAATAAAAATATAAAAATAATCAACTTGATGTTACCTGATGTTTGTGATTTATTTAAGCATGCCAATTAGTGGCTAGCTATAGCTACATTTGTGTCGGTACAAAACTAAAACACCAAACAAAACCAAAAATACACTTTTGGTTTAAGGAACAAACTGTGAAATTTAGGATTTTGACTAAACTGTCACTTTAATGTTCGATTCATAATAGTTAGATGCATAATTGTCATCTGTAGTTAATCAATCAGGGACTGAGTTTGGTCGGTTCTGGTGTTATTTTTGGTCCAGGAAATGAGCCATCATGCCCCTCCCCCTCCTGTCCCTGGTGGAGTCAGGCCAGTGGGGATGTGGTTTGTTGGCAGAAGCCATCGGAAAAGAGACACTTGGATGAGCCTTCCTCACACTGCTGTGTAGGGGGCGATGTGCGGAAAGGAGAATTAAGCAGCGTTCCAGAATAGATTGGACATTTTGGAGCTCTGCTTGCTTTAGTCATGTGCCAGGCACTGTCACCACTGATTAGACACACTTAACTGAACACATGCCTGACAGATCATGTTGGTGACCTGATGATTGCGATATTTTGTCCCATTTTGTGATGGATTTCTGGACTCTTTTTCATGAGCTTGTCTGCACTGAGCAGTGTTTGGAATGACATTGGCATTACTGCATTGAGTTTAACATCTTGACCTGTTTATTAAGTAGAACAACAAATGTCTGTGAAGATATTTTGGATTATTTAGCTCACCGGCAGATTTTAAAAGTCTTTCATCCTAAAGCCAGCAAGACCTTAAACCACCACAGACTTGACCTGATACCACTGGCTAGTATCTATTATGGACTTAATTTAGTCGAGTCCACAGTTCATTCCAGTCCATATAGCCTTCAAAGGTCCTTAGCTCTTCTAGATGTGTGGAGATTTGGGAGTTGGCTTCATTCGGACCATAGAGTTTTGAATTTCTGAAAAGTCTTAGTACCGTGTAACCCCACCACACAAAGGGGCAATGTGGTTAATTCTGTTATTCTGTCTTCTTATTTAGTGATCTCTAAACGCAGTTGTGTTATATTTTTACTAACACTTACTTTTACTCTGATTTAAAATAAGTATCTTAAATAAGTAGTTAATAATCTGAATTCCCACTTGTTCAGAAACTGCAACCATGCATCGAAAACTAGTTTCGTTACACCTTTTGCATCACAACCTTAATGAATTTCTCTGAAAGTCTAGACCCCAGCTCTACATCACTGAGAGGACTAGGCTACAGTACAATTGAATAATTTACTCTCATTGAGCTTAGTACATCACTATATCCCAATACCTCTTTGCAGCCTAGCAGTCTCCCTGAAGCACAAAAGTCTGGGGCTTCCAAACCTCCCCAGAGCAGGTCAGAGAGAAATAGAGTGAAGGGGGAATTAGTGGTCCGGCAGAAGCAGTCATTGTGGAACTGTGCCGTTAGGCTGATGGAATCATAGCCATTCTCCTCCCTGGGGAAGTCTAGGGAGGAAGATTAGCACTGATTTACTGATGCTAGAAAAAGGCCCATTCATTCCACCATTGCTTCAAGGTACTTAGAGAAGCTCACGCTTCTTTTTTCATTTCCAGTGCTTTACGTGACATGCTATAGGTGAACTGGAAAGGCAACACTTAGAGGTCCTAAACACTGACCTTGCCTGACTGGCTATATGTCTTACCAATACTTGAGAGGACAGTGGTCTTGTGTCTCCAGGCATTGTATCTGCCACGTGATTTTAGGCATTTTTGATACACAGCAATCAGGTTTTGTCTTTTTACTGATTATATAGCTCTACTTGTAGATGGATTTTTATGTGTGTGTGGATTGCTGTTTGGCAAAAATGAAACCTCAGGGAACTATGTGTGCAGTCAGAGCCTAACAATGTCAATGAGGCAACACAGAAAAGGGCACTCACCAGGGAGTGACTCAAAAAGAAGCATAATAAACTCTTGTCCCCCTCACTCATTTTCCCTGCTCACATCCTTCATCTTGTTTGGCTCTGTGGTATCATTAAGTAAAAAGCCCAATCTCTTTCTAATGTAAGTACCAAGCTCCACTTTATATTTATCTTAAATGCTTTATGGATAAGTTTTTAAAAAATTACACCTAACGAAACCAGATGCTTCAATCCTTGTGCTTAGAGTCCAAAACCCATTTAACAAATGTGTTCCCACTTTCTCTAAGGTGATTTTAGGCATCTTACTGAAAATGAAAGGGGAAACGTAAATTGGCCTATATAAGTGAGATTCTGGTAGTGTGCTTGTCAGCTCCTCTCCAAACTACAACTAACTAACTGTAAACCCCAGCTGCACAAATAGTTCTACATGGATTTCTCCAGAAGTATAAATCAGCCGTGAGATGTAGATATAAGTATAAGTAGAGTGATAGTCAGTGTTTCCTGTGTGCGCTCAGTTCATGCTGCTGCACTAGGCCTTCAGCTCCCTCATTGCTCAGCTAAACTTTCTCAGTAAAGGCCAGGGCAAAGTCAAACTGCTCTACTTGGGCTCCTGCTGGTTCAGATCCAGCCAAAAGAACAAGGGGAACAAACTGGGAGTAAAAGTGGGGCATATTTGGTGCAGAGATTCTCAGCATTACCATCAGAAGCTAGAGAGAGCAAGTCTGGAGAGCTTTTATAGACTGTGACACCTCCTAAGGGATGGACACTGGTATAATTTTGTCAGATGAAAGAAGTTGAAGGTATTTTGAATCTAAACTAAGTTGCAGTGTGGCTGAACTGATGCTGAACAAAACGAGTGACTATGTAACTTTCCTATATATGAGAGGAGAGGGAGAAAGAGAGAGAGAGAGAGAGGCATGCTGCAATAGGGGATCCTATAGAAACCAACTACCTGTGACTTTGCAAGTATGTGTGAGCGTGTGTCTGATGAAGGACAAAGAGCTAATTAGCATTCTACAGGGTCCGCCTGCAACACTCACCATGCCTGCTGCTCCTGTTCCCGTGCTGATGCTGCAGCAAGCACAGTCTGCCTGCTCACAATATTGCAGGGAGCCGTTTCCAAGGCAACGGCCATGGTTTCTGACACCCATAAACCAGCATCGCCATCCCTGATCCGCAAGCAGAAAAAAAAAACAACAAAAACAGAAACATTGTGTTGCTCAATATGTATCAAAACAAGGTGGTCCAGATTATTCATCACTACTGAGTATGTGTTACATACATGCAAAGTCACATTCCAGCACACCCATACACACATGCAAATTCAGAATGTGCTTATATAATAATATAGCCTTAGGTTATAAAACCACACTTTCTTTATGGAGGCTCAGTGCTGACAGGGGCATTTCAGTGGGGGGTGGGGGTGGGGGTGAGGGGCTTAGAAAAACTTTGACCAAATATTTGCACACACACACACACACACACACACACACACACACACACACACACACATATCTACACATACACATACACACACACACACACACACAGTTTAATTATGTAGTACATATGCAGATATACCCATTTGCACAGAAAGTTCATCATACACCTTTACCTTGCTTTCCTTGTTTCTCACAGACACACACATCCTCCACATGCTTTTGCTCTCACTCTTTAAAGCACTCTTGCTTTCGCTTTGTCTTGTTCCACTGCTTTTCGCTACACCCACTTTCCAATTCTCTCTCTCATTGTTTCTCTCTCATTCACTCTCTTCCTCTCTCTCTTGCCCTCTCTCTCTTTCACTCTCTGTATCTCTCTCTTTTCTCTCCCAACTCTTTTCTCTCATCCCACCTTCAAATTCTTCCTCCCTCTCTTGCACTCTCACACTCACTGCAGGCAGGCAGGGCATGAGTCATGAGTAATTTTTGATGTGCAAATGTTCTTTCTAAGATGGATCTTTAATACAGGCATTAATTGGTCTGAACATGTTCATTATCAGATACAGGACACGGCAGATACGGTCTAGACTCCAGAGTGTGGCCTGATTCGCTGTGGAGGATGGCGAGAGGATTTATAATGTTCCAGAATCTCAGCAGGAGAGCTGTCTTACACACACATGCCCACACAAACACACACACACACACACACACACGCACATGCATGGCCCCGTGGGACAGGCCAAGTGAAGAGCATGATGGGGAAGAAAAAAATCAAACCTGTCAACTTTTAGGGTGCTCACTCACTTACACTTGGCACATTGTCTGTCTTCTCTCCACTCTTTTGACGAAGCTCAACAAGGATGCTTCAGAGAAAGCAGACTGAATAATGGAAAAGTGTGTGCGTGGGTGTGTGTGCGTGGGTGTGTGTGTGCGCGTGTGCGCAAAGGTGTCACTTTCACTACACAAACACACACACAATAGATTAGAAATATTTGGGCTTCACATATAAACTATGTCATACTCATATCCCACCCCGCACACACACACACTCACACATACACTTACCCACACCCGAAAAAGCTGTCCAGACATAGCAGGCTCTGTAAGAATCTTGTCAATAACACCCGAAGGGCACATCTGCTTACGTGTGTTCAGACCTTTCACAATCATAAAAATGTTTTAATTAAGTATTCAGAAGCTTTGTCTTTTGTTATGTCTTTTATACTTCTCTTGAATACTAGACAGTTATCTGGAACACAGACTTATCTGTGGATTTTTGACAGTTTTCAGTGATAGAGGGTACTTTATTACCAGAGAATAGTGGAATTGACTTAACAATGGATGTACAATGTTATTCGTACATTTTCTTCTTTAAAATAACAAAATGGAAAACAAATGGCAAACAATCACAGAGAAATATCCGAATGCAAATATTTTCGTATAATAAATTAGGTACTTAATCAGTTTAAACACTGTTTTTAAAATATGAACAACGAGCAAAACTCCAGTTAGACTATGGGGCCTTCTTTTCTGAAATAACATTGCAGTATGAATGTTGATTACTGTACATCAAAACAATTTTAAACTCAAAACAAACTCAAAACTGAGTCATGGCGGAATCCAAGGAGAGACACGAAAACGGAGGTGCAGTGAATATATAAATGGATTTAATGAGTGAACTATATACAAAACACAAAACAAAAGACAGTACTCGTGCTCCACGACAAACAACCAGAAATAAACAGAAAAGATAACAAAAACCAGGAGGGCTTGAGGGCAGGAATCCAAAACACGATGCAGAACTCAGGTAAAAGGAGCACGAGTCTGTAAAACAAGAAAGGAGAGACAAAACAGGTAAGTATATGGGCAAAGACATAAACAAACGAGAATGAAGACAAATACAGACATACTGACTCGAGGTCGAGCTGGGGTTTAAATAATACGGGGAATGAGGCTCAGGTGTGGTTGAGTGATTGGAGAAACGAGATACAGGTGAAGGGGGTGATACAAATAGAAAACAGACAGGGAGGTTAATATTCTGGAGAAGGGGAACGGATATGGAGACGTGAGGGCGAGGCATTCGTGACACCTACAAACTTTCAGCACCATTTTAGTAGACAGCTCCAAAATTCAGGCCATTGGTTGAACAGCCACATTTCAGTGCTATAGCAACACTGTTTTCTCCACAAAAACCTTTTAAATCTTTTTAAATGGTTGAACACCATAAAGTCATGATCAAAGTTCAACAATTAATATATCGCCTCATCGTTCATTGTCCTACTTCATATTAGGACTGCCAACACTGGCCTCTTTTGTTGGGAAGTAGGGAAATGACTGAGGCTAAGTAGTTAAACTGGCTAAAGCTATGCCTCCAACCTCTCTACTTTGTTACATCATTCTTACGCCACTGTGTCCTGCAAACACATGGAAAATGTCTGATTACACAGAATTGCATGCAGCTCCAAGTAAAGCCTGTGTGGAAAATGATTGCATTCGGCTCATTGATTGCAATCGCAGTCATCTCAAACCCTTTTAGATGGTTATGTGGTAATTGGGGCAGGTCTATAGATGTTTGGTCTTACCATCTTTCTGTTTTCTGCCTTCTTTCTTTATGTTGTGTGTAGCACCATAAGCCTAAACAATAACATTGCATCCCAGTGTATATAAATTATACTGAATAGTGACAATAAAGACTTGGCTAGACCTGACTTGCTGTGCTGGTGACAACAACACTATCCTTTGATAGATTATTGACCTTTAGGCAACATTTTTCACTGACAGGCTACCGTTTGTGTATACAGCTAATAGCTTTGATACCAAAGCAGCAATTTAAGTTATACTTGATAAAACTTGTTAAATAACTTGAGCTTCTTCCTAATAATCATTTGTATATACACACCACAAGTGTGTGTGTGTGTGTGTGTGTGTGTGTGTGTGTGTGTGTGTGTAAGGGTAAAATTTGAAAGACATTGGGTGGATCATGACATTAAATGGCTTTAGCGGTGGTGTGAATCAATGACTCTACAAAGTAAAAAGAGTAATTTAGAGCTAAAAAGGGATCCTTCTCAGGTCTGAATCGATCAGGAAGAGGAGGAGGGGAAAATCAAGTGTTGCATTATGAAGCAAATTAGCTGCCATATGTGATGTGAATGGCTTTCTCCAGTTTACCTCCTCTGTCTTGATCAAAATTAAAGTGGTATGCTTAGACGTTACTGGGGTTGTTTTAAATCAGCCTAGGTCCTAGCAAGCATACTTTAACAGTGTAATGGGTTTATATTGAGATGTTTAGTTGTTTCATGTGAGTTAGCACAAGGGAAAATACCAACATTTGGTGTATACTCTTTGAAGTGCATTTGTAGTTTGTAGTCATGTTTGAGTGAAGAGACTGGTGTCTTTGATTGGAGTCATGAGGGCAACGATGCTTGGAATTCATGGTACAGGTCTAAATGTGAGCTAAGAACATCACTTAGATTCTTCTCCATCTTGCTCTACAGTAAGACGAGTACAGTCTCCTGCTGGCTAATGCGTAGGTATGTATGTCATTGTCAAAATGGACTCTGGACTTTTCAATAGGACTTTTCAATAGGTAACAGGTAACTTTTGTATATGGCTATGCACTGGTGTGTGCATCAATGCCTTGTAATTAAGAAAACATAGGGAAAGAGGTGCAGGCACTTATATTATTGCTGTGAAAACATAGATTGAAATACACAGAATCGCTGGATGAAATGCAAAAGTTACTGAATTTTGAGGTGCATTGAAGTGTAGGGGGGCACTTTGGCTGAAACGATGCAGCTTTGCTTCAGACATACTGTCAAAATAGCTGTCGCTGATGTAGTAGTGCTGATTGTCTCTTATATGGTCAGGAGTTTTGGTTCAGTCTCTGCCCACTGTTGCTAGGCGACCACTGATTGAGCATGAGGGTGATGCAATTTACCAATTAGAGGTGTTCCAAATGAAAAGTGGTGTCAAGGGTTCCTGTAGTTATCCAAGAGTATTGTCCATCCGCCAGTACACTCTGATGCCCGGACTGACAGGGCTGTGTTTTCAGAGAAAGGGGAAAGCACACAGCTGGAAGTGAGTGGTGACTAATATGTGTGAGGATCAGGAGCTTTCAGTAGGGTTCACCAAAGCCACTCCAGTGGAAGGAGTGCAGTATGTGGTGACTATTGTTTAATGCTGTGTAATTCATGACTTCCAATCCAGGGTGATTTGTAATATGAGTGTTTGAAGTGCTGTAGGAGCAGAAAACATTTCTAAATTTGCATTCAACCAAATAAGCAGAACTCAGTGATGCATCTTTTTTTCTGTTACCGATTAATTTATTCCCATAAGAAAGGACAAGCCCAATACGTTTTGCATCTTTCCTCCTCCTGTTGTTGTTGTTTCTTCTACCTCTCTTGCTCTGTTCTTCTTTTGTCTCTATTTTGCTTTTTTCCTTAACCTCTTCTTTTCCTTTGGCTTCTTTTTCCTTCTTCTTCTTTATTCTTTTTCTTTGCTGCTTGTTCTTCTTCTGCTTATTTCTTTTTTTCTTTATTATGCGTATTTACTTACTTTTTTCTCTCCTTTGTTCATTGCTTTATTCTTCTTTTTCTATTTTTTCTTCTTGTCATTTTTCTTCTTCTCAGACACAGTCACAGCTTCAGACACATTCATTACACCTCTACAGTTCACCACAAAAAGAAAATACATTGGTGTGTGGCGTGTCTGTGTGTGTGTGTGTGTTTGGTGTAGTCGTTCTTTGTGCTCATGACAGGGCCGTGCAGGCATTAGCTGTGAGGCTCTCTAACAGGTGTGCTCATTAAGGCAGCAGAGGCCCCGGGCATGGCGCAGTAATGTGAGGGGCAGCGTGTGAGCCTGAGGCGCTGTGGTTGGGGATTTTACTGCCCAGTCGTGAGCAGGCAGACTAATCGCACAGCCACCTCTCACACCACAGTAAGGTGGATGTTTGAAAGAGAAATCACAAGGACATGAAGACACATACAGATCACACTCTCACTCTGCACATGCAATAGTGCATTCGGCATGTATGTGTGTATGTACAGAGGATCAGTAATTACCTCCATGTATCTACATATATAGAGTCGCCACTATCATTGGTGTGTGTCAGAGCAAGGACAGAGGTGTGTGTTGAGTTGCCTTGCCCACAGAGCTATCGTGCTGCATCAGCAGAGTGGTGGCAGGGTGCGTACAGTTGCCAGCAGCACAGTACGGGAGAAAAGAACAGAACAGAGAAAAGAGGAGGGAAAGGGGAGGGCAGGGATGTCTGCACATCTCCAGCACTCACTGCACTCCTGCTGAGAGGTGAAGGATATGAGCTGAAGCAAATCTTGTCAAAAATATATCTATAACAAATACAAAATTAAATATACTAGTACTCCTGCTACTATTAATAATGAGAAGGTAAGAGCAAAAATAGAATGAGTATGATAATTATGCTGGGTTTTTTTTTTTCATATTCTTCATAAAAGTCATTTTAGATGTATAAAATGCATTCTAGAAACAATTGAATGCATCTAATATTTCTCAATTTGAGACTGTTGTAATAATCGGTTATTATTTCTTTATTTTGTGTCATTTTGTTGACATTCTGCCAGTAAAATAACATTGTTCTATCATTTCTACGTTGACTTAAAACAAGTAGTTATTGTTTTGATTTTGAGCAGTGTTCTTTGTTGAGCACCGTCTTTTTTGGAAGCCTTTTTGTCATTCTTTCCTGTTTGTTTCACTGGCTTGCTCATCCCCAATCCTGTTTTGCACTTTGCAGCTGCTCTCTAAAACTATATTTCACAGTTTGCTGTAGCTAACAAAGGCAGCTTGTTACTCTCCATTTGTTCATTTTGCTGCTCTGCACATGCAAATTAGTTTCATGCATTTTGTCCAGCAGAACACAACAAGAGTGAAAATCAAACCATTTCCCACAAGGAACTGGCACCACATCTGCTCAAGGATGTCGTTATGAATGCTTCACTCTGTGACATGAGGGGCGTCTGTATTTTATCACTACATTTGGTCTGTATGCCCAGACTGATACAAAACATCGTAGAGAGAGCTGGGACCCCTTAGCCCGTAGGTGAGGCTAATTAAACTCTCAGCGGCAGGCAGCAGCATGCAGTTCAGTCTACCTGGACTGTGTGATGCAGACGGCTGGTGACACGGAGCTGCGTCCGCCCTCTCAGTCCGCCATTGCTAAGGGTCTCTGACTCATGGGAGCTGTTATGAAAAACCCCTCTCTCTCTCAGTATGGCCTTCACTCTGTCACTCCTGTGGCACTGCAAAATACTTATTTATTCACTCATTCATCATGTTTTTTTCCTCCTTTTTTTCTTTTTCGAGGGCACTGAATTATTTGGGTGCCCGTCTGGGTGATGGATGGGGCAGGGTGGGGTGCTGTGATGATTTGTGAGCTCTCCGGCTCCAAGCCCTCCGAGCTCTGATTAAGTTTGCTCAGGGTTTGAAAACTCTCTAAAGAGGGGCCCCTGGCTTTGGCACAGCAAAGACATTTTTGTAGGTAGAAGTTTTCCTTGGGGAGATATTGACATTTGGCTTTGTCAGTTATGAAAGTCTGGTCAGACTAAGTTGAGCTTTTCACTTTATTACCTTAAAATTGGAGTGTGCTATTCATTTCAAATGATGCTCATTTTGTATGCATGTAAAAGGTCACATTGTTAGGATAAGTGCATTCATTTTGCCATGTAGTTAAGTCAAACATAGCCTTTACATTTTGGTTAAATATTCTGTTCTTTTCTGTACTATATGTGTTTAAGGCATGCTATAGAGTATCTCTGGCCATGAAGATAATAGTTTTGCTTCCTCTAGTATTTACTGCTTTTGTAATAAATTAAGGATGGCTTCTGCCAACATATTTAATCTTGTTACAGTTGTGGTTGAGGTTGAGTTTGGGTCTCTTCCCACCCCTAACACTACCAGAGAGCCAATCAGTGTACGCCTGACACAGAGCCTCACAGATTCACATGACATGTACTAGAGATTTTGGAGGTGTGGATTTATCCATAACTCCCTTCTCTTGACAAAGATACAGCTGGGCAGTGGGGATGTCACGATTAACCGGTTTCAAGATCAACTGCGATTTAAAATGGCACGGTTAATTAAGCTCCTCAACACCGTGTTTCCATTGGCGCTCTTAAAAAGGGTTATTTTCAGATTTACCAGTGTGCATTTGTGCTAGAAACACACAGACAATACGATCATGGATAGATGAATATGACATATGTGAATAAGCTGACATTTTTGCATTTTTATGTAAAGTGAAGCAAGCCCTCCAGAAAAATTCTCACTCCAGTCCCACACCCTTAGAACATGCTTTTTAAAAATAAAGAAATATTTTTTTTGAAAGACAGTGATAAATTAAAGGTAAAAACCTCTAAAGAATGTGATTCTGTACATTCTGAAATCGTGATTATTTCCCTAATGATAATTGTGCCATCAGAATCTATAATTGGGACACCATTACAAGGCGGCTGTTGACCTAGTGGTAGTGGGTTCAAATCCCAAGACTGTTAATGGCACCTCTGGGATACCATTCCTGGGCGCTGTGTTCCTGATTGCCCATGCTTCACTCAGCATTCAGTTACATTAAAACAGCCGAACATGCTGAATACTCTGCACAGCATATGAGTAAGCTGTTTATCCATAAAAGTCTCTATTACATGACAACAAGAGATCGATCCTAATAGGGTGAGGGGGACCATTCATGTGCAAAAAGCATGAAGGTCTTATGAAGATAACATGACAGTCTATATTTTTAAGTGCTAGATTTAAAATTTAAATAATTGAATTTCCTTTTGTTACTGTAGTATACATTTTTATGTTTAATATTTGAAAGTCTTTTTAATATCACACTGTAGAAAATATATTGCTAATATGTGGAAAATGAATAATTCCTAATTAAAGCTGGTTCAGCTGAAGTCATGCTAGACATCACCTTAAAGAAGATGTGGCAATATTTCAAACGATCAGACTATTAAAAAATGCTCAGTAAAAATTTACAAACCGGATTCCAAAAAAGTTGGGACACTATACAAATCGTGAATAAAAACTAAATGCAATGATGTGGAGGTGCCAACTTCTAACACTTTATTCAGAATAGAACATAAATCACGGAACAAAAGTTTAAACTGAGAGAATGTATCATTTTAAGGGAAAAATATGTTGATTCAAAATGTCATGGTGTCAACAAATCCCACAAAAGTTGGGACAAGGCCATTTTCACCACTGTGTAGCATCTCCCCGTCTTCTTACAACACTCAACAGACGTCTGGGG